>LPNX011067666.1:698240-709842 GCA_001517045.1 Pseudotsuga menziesii
ATCAAGTTCGATGCCATTGGTGCGGCTATCACCTTGTAGTCCAACATACTACATACTTTCCTTGACCAAGGAAAATACCATACGCACTCTACCACACCTCCATGCCTAAGAAATAGTGCATCATCCCTAGTTATTTCATCTTGAATTCAGTGGAAATCTTCTCCTTGCATATACAATGAGTTTATCATCTCTTTTCAGGTCATCGACATATACCAATCTTCTGCCTTCAACCTTAATGTAAAGGTTGGAACCCACTTTACTCTTAGTAAAGCCTAAGATCATAAGGAATCTATCCATCCTATTGTACCATGTCAATAATCTCAAATGCTGATATATTTTGAAACCTACCTGCGATGTCCACATGCCATGCCATTATCCACATCATCCTACCATATCATTTCCCACATCATCATGCCACATCATTTGCCACATCATCATGCCATGTGGAACTTTTTTATTGGTCCATTTGGACACCTGAAAATGCCAAAGTTGGGAGACACATGGCACCCTCTAGTGCTGCCATGTCACCTATTTATGTCAGCAACTATAGATAGGTTCCATATGGCACTCTATGTGGATTCCACGTGCCACACATGCAAGGACCCTAATGTTGTTTCTCATAAAATTCAAAATACAATAAATTTATCATTCAGAGTCTGTTTGAGATGATTCTCATGTTGTTGGAAAGCTCTTGGAAAGGTCTACCCAATAATGTTGTTATTTTTTCACAATTAAGAACTTTGAATTTTGAGATTCCTTGGATTCTCCTAGATCAACAACAATCAAATAATGGCCTTGTGGCCAGAATCCTCTCAAAAAATAAACAAAAAAACTTTGAATCAAAAGGGAAATTGGCCCTCCCATCAAAAAATGCATGGCATCAATCTAGAGAAAAAAAACTGCCATAAAAAATGTCATACCACCTAATGCATCTAGGTGACCACACTAAAGAACATACATAAAATAAAATAGGTCAACTAATGTGTTTCCCATCAGTGGTCGAGTGTGTGATGGTGGTAACCAATAATGATAGGCATCTAACCTACTCTACACAAAAAGCACCAACCCGAGATATCTCCTATGCACCTGAAAAATCACCAATATCAATGATATATCCATGTGAGTAGACAAGTTGAATCTCTGCTACAAATCCTATTGGGACATCAAGGAACTAGGGAAAATACTCCCCTCTCCTCGATAGGCCAATGATGAAGTAGATATCCTCCTCAATGGGTCAGAACCACTAACCAAGACCAATACAAAATGCATGTCTGTCGTGGTCCCAACGATGGATGAATTGTTGCAATAGAGACAAGTTCCCTTTATGGATGTATCCCCCTCATAGAACTTTAGGAAGCCTACAACCATCAAGAGGTTCCATGTATGGGATGTGATGGGGTGAGGGTACAATTCCCTCTCCCTCTCTCGTGCCTCCCAATCATGCTAGAAATTGTAGGGATCAACATGAGGCTGGGGTTGCTGAGGTGCCTCTCGCTTCTCACATCTCTGTTACACATATCATATCAATCAGTCTCATAAATAGATTAAAAAAACAATTTAATATTTCATTAAATGATCAAGTTATTTATTAACATCAAATAACATTTTTTCTCAAAACAAATGGAATTGATAAGCCATGTGCTTGAATAATAGGAATGCACTGCACCCACTGCGCTTTAGACCACAAAGCACCACTAACAATGTGCAAAAATATGTAAGTGCATCGGCAAGCAAAGTCTTATTTTTACATATTATCTATTCTTTGGTGCATCGAGATCCAATCAGTGGTGCATTGGCGTCTACGAGAAGCACCATCAAATATGTTACTTTTATCATTAGTTAAAACTTAGGTGTCTGATGCACCAAATACACGTTAGTGCGTTGTTGTACCATCCATTTTTTTTGTCTTGAAGGGCATTTGTTACATGATAGAGCACCGAGAAACATTGTGTTATCCGGTATCGAATGCACCATGCAACATTCTTTATTCTTTAAAAAAAAATTTATTTTCCAGTGCACTAACAAAATATAGATGCACCATGGTTATAGTGCTCCTGTCACACATCAACGCACCGATATGACAGATATGATAGTGCAGAACATTTACCTTAGCAAACCGTAGTAGGTTTGGTATTTTTGTGTATTTATGATACGCTTGGGAGATGATAGTGCACCAGTGTAAGGTGCGGTGAGTTTTCTAACGTGCATCGGTTTAGGCATTTCAATGCACCAGGATGTGGTGTGGTTTATTTGATATGCGCATTGATTGACATTTAATGGTTTTTTTAATTAGGGTGTTCAATGCGCTACAAAAATAATAGTGCACCATCATATTAGGGTATTTTTTGGCACCATAATACAGTAAAATATTTTTAATTAAGGTGTTCGGTGCATTGTGCATGTAAGCGCACTAGGCTATTGTGTGGTTTATTTCATATGTGCATCAGTTTACATTTAATGGTTTTTAATTAAGGTGTTCGGTAAGCTATGAAAATAATAGTACACCGTCATAGCATGGTCTTTTTTCCTACACCATAATACATTAAAAAAAAAATTAACATGGTCAATGCGCTTAGGCATGTCAGTGCAGTGGGTTGCAGTGCGGTTTATTTGATATCCACATTGGTTTAAATTTAATGGTTTTTTTTAATTAAGGTGTTCAGTGCACTATGAAAATAATAGTACACCATCATAGTGGGGTGGTTTTTGCATTCTGCTTGCATCGCCTATGATGCACCTAGGAACAATTTACAGTGTTCATCGTCACATGGTGCAAGCCGAATGGCTCATATACACTGTGTGAAACATTTTAATGTTTTTTTTAATAAGGAAATTTAAGGGTGATTTTAAAAATTAATCCGCTAAAAAAATAAATTGTGAGGTAATAATCAATTTACATGGACTCTTGCTTCTCAGGGAAGCATCATGGTAATGTATGTAAAATTTTAATTTTTTCCCACCATTTGGAAAAATTCAAATTGGAGACAGGAGCCAATGGGAATGAGCAACGTGTTCACATGCAACACAGTTGTCAATGCACCTAAGGGGGAGATGTACGGCACTAGTGTTGTAGGGCTTAAAAGCATTGTAGAAGGTAAAAATGATTTTAATTGTTCAATAAAAAAAATTTATAAAACCCTATTGTGGTGCACCCAAATTGTGGACATACCGATGATGTTTATAATATAAAGTGCACTGTAAATATAATTTTCAAATAAAATATAATTGGTATTTTTTTAATTTTTAATTTTTTCCCTAGCATGGTACGTATGTTATAATCACACACCGGTGTAGTCCATACTTTAAAATCCAATACTATAGAGATTTGGAATTAAAAAATTAACCCTGACATGATGCGTCAATTTTACATATGCCCCAGTGTGATATAGATTATTTAACGCACTAGTTGCGAAATATATATTTTTTCCACTTGAATTTTTTCTAGTGCGCCCTATTATTTGAAGCACTAGAGTGATTTATAATAGAAACTGCATTGTAAATATAATTTTAAAATAAATTTAAAATCCTTTGTTTTTAACTTTTCAATTATTTTCCTTAACACAATACGTGTGTTTTGATAACGCACTAGGGCGCTCCATACTATTAAACGCAGCGCAATAAAAATTTAAAATAAAATTAAAAAAATCACACACTAGTGCACAGATAAAGTATGCATCGATGCACTCTAATCGTATATAGACTGATGTGATATAGATTATATAACGCATCAATTGCAAAATTTTAGTTTTTTTTGCGCTTGATGGTTTTCTTGCTCGTGATGCAACATTATTTTTGGGCGTCCCAGTGCGTGTTGGTCATAAATACAACAAGGAGTTTCTATTGATAAAATACACCAAAAAAAACATCTGCTAAAACCTCTGGTTGCTCGCCTCTGCTAAATGACCTCCGCTATAAATGGATATTTGGGATCTTTTGAGAGGAGCATCTACTATAACCATCGCAAAAAAATTCCTTTTCCTTGTAGTGGTGATTGTAAATGAATAACATGGAAGGTCTCTTTTTTACTAGCTCTTTGAGGCTCCCTCGGTCAAGGACAAAAAACCTTTGGTATTATGGCTCAATGCAGGTATATCTAATGAATTATCTTGTGAATGATATGTTGCATAGATCATATTGTTTTTGTAATCTGTTTAATATTAAGAACTGTTATATTCTTCGAGACTTGGGTGTTCCTCTGTGGGATGTGGAGCTATAGAAAATATTGGACCTTTCCATATGGATGGATATGAAATAGGTCTTATGTAATTCCCCATATGTCAAGCCCACGGACATATGTAATATGTTGTAATTGTTTATTATTGTAGCATTAGGTGTCGGAACAAGGGTCTTTAAGGCCCAAGAGACATTATTATTATTTTTGTAAATAATTAAAATAAAAACAACTGGCACAACGAGGAACACTAAAAGAGTATGGGATTCCTTGATACATAGAGTAAGGGGGAATGGGGAAATTCCTAGTACCTTAGAACTTGTTGGAATAAATTTGTTTATCCTAGTCGGTATTTATGATTTGGTGACTTTATTAGTTGATGGTCACCTAAAAATTGTACAACTAACCCAACTTTTGATTATTTTTTCCTTTGGAGTTATTTTGACACTTTATGCTTGGCTTGATGGGTTCCACTTGTTGAATGTTCCCCTTTAGTGGTTGTGTAACTCCTTTTTTGGAGGTTACACTTGGTTTTGCAACCCCCACTTTCCCAATGGTGCCCTCACTGACTATTTTTAGCCAGTGTGAAAAGTGTAACTCTTTCTTTACGAGTCCTTTTTGTTCTTCTAGGAAGATGCCTTGGTTTTTGTAACTCCTCACCTCGCTAATTCAAATTCCTCTTCGTGGATGAAGTGTCCCCACATGATTTGGATTTAGGTTGGGTGGTTTGGAGTTACCCTCCTTGAAATTCAAGTTACTTGGGTAGGATTCAAGTTAGCCTCTTGTGGTTGAGTTAACCTCCTTGGGTTTGAATCGACTCCTTTGGTATATAAATACTTGGTTGATCTCCTTTGGAAGGGTTTTTTTTTTCTTGGATGGTTCGTTGTTGTTGTTTATGCCATTCTTGTTGAGGGCTTGGTAAGCTTGTGAGATTTGAAAGCCATGTATGTTATGTTATGTGTGTGAATTATGTGCTTGGAGCACTGTAATATTGTTTTGTGTTTGAAGTAAGTTTGAGAAGATCTAGTGCAGTTTCTATGTGTTGATTTCTTGTCTTTGTCTTGGACCTGTACATAAATCCTGATGGTTGATGGTGATGTCCTGAGGGACCTAAGTGGTGAAGGGATTACCATTGCACCTAGTAGTGGGGTGGAGGAGAAAGTAGGTGGTGATGAATATATTTGTGGCTTCTCAAATTGATATTATGAACTATTCTTGAGTGCACATCTACTTGTGGATCTGTGGCCTCAACTCGAGGGTGGCTTGTCTAAGAGGATTTGGATTGGTAATGCTTAAGGCTAGGTGGTATGTGGATCGGTTGATGTCAGTTGCACATAAATAAGATAAGTGACTTATTTATGTATATTCATATATTTATATGATTTTTACATTGTTTCCATAGTTGAATTGTTTATTGTTAATGTGCATGGTAGATGTATCAATGTTTGGATGCAAATATGATGGTTTAATTGCTTGGAAACTAGTGTATTCTCCTTGATTTTGAGATATTATCTTTATGGAAGCTTGAAATATGTTTATTCATGTGTTATTTTATGTATCTTAACTTGAAACTGTGCCCTTCATGAATGAATAGATCTGTTATATGATTTTATAGATGAAATTATTGACTTTTAACTACTAGAAAATTGGAATGAATGGATAGCTTCTCTATAGATATGGTTCTCTGATGTTGTGTGGATGATGTATCTTATCATGATATTTCTTCCTTGATGGTTTTAGTGATCCTTGGGAATTTATGGAAACTTTTTTTAATCATGTCGAATGAATTAGTTATAGATTAGGTTGTTAATTGAGTAGTTTCTGCTTAGAAATTAGGTTGTTAATTGAGTAGTTTCTGCTTAGAAATTAGGTTGTTAATTGAGTAGTTTCTGCTTAGAAATTAGATTGTTTTGGCTGCTTTGAAATATCTATTGGTTTATGCATATTTACACATGTAAATGTCCATGATGGTGCGCCCTTTCTATATGTATATCTCCACCATAGGATGATATGCTTTGATTTTGGGCTGACAGTTAGTTTTGTAGAGAATCAGATGCTTATCAAATGATCTAGTTGTGAATTTACAAACTAATTGTAGATCTGAATTTCTATATGAGTTAGTGTTTTTGATGGATACTGTGTACCTATTGTTATTCATTATTGAATGGTTGTAGATCTGAGCTTTAGATCTGATATGATAATTAATGCGAAACTATTAAATAAAGTGTCATATATTGGATTTACGGAAGTGTCTTAATTTGCATAGGTTATCCATTGATAATTCAGAATTGTGATTGCTTACAAGGGAGTTTGTAAATCTAATTTATAAGTGTTATTGGGATGATTATGGTCATATGTGAATGTTTAAATAATGCTTATGTGGAAGTTTAATAGGCATGCAAACTTGATTTGATTTCATCCCTGCATGGTCTTACATCTGCATGAGATTTTGGGAAGGCCTTAACTATATTTTAAAATGTTGCAATTTATTTTTAAAGGCTGATTTTTTATTAATTGGCTTGATGGTATTATGGCCTGGATTTAGAAACCTTAATTTGTCTTGCAAAAACTTGATTCTCCCTCCCCCTTGGTCATTTTAGTGCCTTCATCCTTAGTTTTGGGTTGGGTACATTACAAAGTGGTATCAAAGCTTAGGTTCCAACACTGCAATTGATGGGCCTTATACAAAGCTATAAATTTTATGTTTATGTGCATTTTGAGATTATAAATGTACCTTGTGAAACAAATTTAACCCCCCTTATTATGTTAATAAAATATTTTGAAGCCTCACTTTAAAGATAAGTTTGGTTGTAGCCTACGTTTTCAATTTTAGAAGTTAAGAGATTAAAGATTAGTTTATTGTATGCCTTAGAATTAATTATTATTGCATATTTAAGATTGATTGGTAAGCAATATGAATTGCATATCTAATGTTCAGTAGATTGATTGGTCAATGCATGTTCACTTTGCATTGCCTCGTTCACTATCCAACAATATGATTGGTTGATTCTTGTTTAATGTAAATTGTCTCTTTATTTGTTCAATTATTTGATTAATCGATGCTTGTGCATCACCTCTTTTATTGTTCAATGACTTGACTGGTCAATGCTTGTTAATATGCATCGCCTCTTTTATTGATCAATGACTTGATTGGTTGATGCTTGTACATTGTGCATTGCCTCTCTTACTATACATTAAATTAATTGGTAAATGTTTAAGTATTGTGCATGTCATAATTATTGATTGGAAATTACAAAGATTATGCCTACATATTGTGTGTTGGTTATGCATATGCATTAGGTATGAATGTGCATGCATAGTGTATTGAGTAATTCGGGAAATGAGAGGTAGAGCCTTAATCCATTTACATAGATTTCATTCATATGTTTAAGATGATACTAAAAGGATTTAACAGAGTATCCATCTATTTAATTAATATTTAAATGCAGGTACTAAGGTAATTAATGTGCGTTATTATGGTTGGAAAATTGTATAATGACCGAATATTATACATATTGGAAGGACATGCATTAGAATGAACTAAAATTTGCATTATCATTATGCATTAGTTATTACATGGTAAATATTAAGGTGGATTGGTAATTGCATATTTGACTTGATATTGCATTTCTAATTTTGTATTGTTGCTTATAAGTTTGCTTTCATGTTGCTTTAAAGTGCATGAAGTTTTTCTTGTGATCTTTATGATCTTTGTTAGAAAATATCCTTTATGATTTTTATTAGAAAAGTATCTTGATGATCTTGTTAGAGAAGTTGTATTTGTCGGAGAAGTATCTTTGTGATCTTTGTGGTCTTTGTTGAAAGGCATCTTTGTAGAGCATCATGTAATATTTCATGCATCTTGTTGTAAAAGTATCTTGATAATATTCAGGGTAATTGTTGGTAAAGTATATGCATGGGATTGAATGACTAGAATGCATTTCATGAAGAAAAAATACTCGATACATTTCATATTGTGTGGTATACTTGATGCACTTCATATTGGTTATGATACTTGATACACTTAATCACCTTGGTTGAGCTACTTGATGCGCTTCATATTGGTTGATATACTTGATGCACTTCATATTAGTTGAGATACTTGATGCACTTCATATTAGTTGGTATACTTGATGCACTTCATGACCTTGTTTGAGATAATTGATGCACTTCATCACATTGGTTGGTATACTTGATGCACTTCATGAGATTGGTTGAGATACTTGGTGCATTTCATGCGCATGATTAATTGGAAAACATGTTTAATGCATCTCATGTACCTTGATAATGCAACTTATAAAATTTTCATGCATTTCAAGTAACTTAGAGTATGCGCGTAATGCATGATTGAATTTGAATGTGAATTGATTAGAATGTGTTTAGAGTATATGCATTCTAAGTATTTGATATCGTGTGCCCTTGATGTCTTCATGTATCATAGGTTAAGTAGAGAGAAATGGATTAGAAAGGGATTTATTTCAAGTTGTGATTTCATGGAATTTATTTCATGTACCTCGGGTGTATTTCATATGATTAATTAGAATTTTATTTTCTTGAAACATGTATTTTATGTTGAACAATGTGTGTGTGTGTGTGTGTGTGTGGGTTGCTATTGTGTGTTTATTAGAATGTGAAGAAATTATCCTTGTTGAAGAATATATTTATACAATGTATCATATATTTCTTTTACCTGATGTTAATCATACGAGTGATTGAAATATGGTTTTCAGGTGGATGTGTCTTTGTTGAATATTGAAGGCCTTGTAATGAGGAATGAATACCTTGTAATGGAGATTGAAGACTAACCCTTGCTTCCTTGAGTCCACTCTACTAGTCTCATTTCTCCCATAGGTAGTGGAGACAGACAAGAAAGTAGGTGGTAGTGGGAAGTATTGTGGTTATAAAGATGTTATCTTTCTGAGCCATGTATGGGCATGTCTATGAGAGTTAGAAAGATGTTATCTTTATGAGGTATGTATGGGAATGTCTATTATCCTTTTGTAAAGGTATGTATATATTATGCATTAAGGATGATGCATTGTTAATGGGGAGGGGAATGTAATGCCTCGTATGTTAAACCCCCAAACATATACAATATGTTGTAATTGTTTATTATTGTGGGAGTAGGTGTTGGGTGTTATCACTCAGATTTTCCTTGGGTTGTATCAAGGAAACCCCAAGGTATCCATAAAACCACTTTAGACTGTATTCTGACCTTATACAATCAAAGAGGGATCTCTCACTAATTTTGAAGCTTTCTCATTCAAGATATTCAACAATAACACTCAGAAGGTTATATTTCTGATAGTAACAAGTTTAGTTTTAAAGTTTGGTAGTGTTGAAATATTGTAACTTCGAAGAATATTCTATATGTATTTCTTTGTGGTCCCCAATGGTCCTACCGAGAGGACCACTTGTATTACTTTGTACCCCAATGCTCCTAATCGGAAGAACTAATAAGAGTCATGAGGTAGTCCCCTCTAATTGTAAAGATGGTTCATTAGCACCCCAATGTGTAACTCGAGCCTACATGTGTAACTCAAGCCTACAAGATAGATGAGTTAACTCAAGTGAACGGGTGAATATAAATAGAGGTGTAGTGCTCTTCATTTGGAACACACACTCTCACTTGTGTAGCGCATTAGTGGAGAAGAGAAGTAGCTGGAGAAGGAGGAGGATCAGGCTTTGATCTCCTTGCTGGTTTTATCTTATATCTTTTATCTTTTTGGGGCATCTATATTGAGGAAGCTTTTGCTGGGTTTTTCCCCTTAGGGTTTTCCTAGGATAAATCTTTGTGTTCCTTTTGTATGGTTGTGCTTGTCTATCTTTCAGTGATCCTGTTTATATGCTTTTGTTATGAAAATGAAATGAAGTACTAATGTCTTAGCTAAGCATATGAAAACTTAACATGGTATCAGAGCCACCCTGAAAGAAGACATTGTGTAGCTAAAGAATCTATGGCTTCTTATTTTTTGGGTCTCTATCCATGATCGATCAGCAAAAGAAGGCTATACTGACTCTCCATTGAAGGACGCATCTTTCTGTCGAAGCGGAATTCGATTCCGAGCATTTTCAGTTTTGGTGCGGAAAATTAGGGCTTTCTACAGAAGAAGAATTTTTGAGTGAGCCCAGCATAGGATTTTTATCCTCATCAAAATAGAAGTTTAGAGACCTGGATCAAGAAATTTGGTTGGGTGAAACTCTGGGAAAGTCAAACCCTAGTTTGACCCCGATCTGGAAAAACCCTAAATACTAAAACTGCTAAGTTTTGGTACATTCGCTATATCTTGATATTGGAGAAGGATCGGGAGTTGAAAGTTGCAGAGGCCGAAGATAAAATCCTAATTTACACTGTGTCCAAAATTCAGCCTCAGATTCGTTGTATTCTGGAATATGTGATCCCTCCAATTTAAGGTTCCAGCCTCTTCCAGAATTCATCCCTAAACAGGACACCTAGGGATAATTGTTGTAGCGTGGTCTACAGAGGTCCAAATGGAATTCCTAAAGATGTTCTAGAAATATCACGGCCTGTAATTTCTTTGATCCAAATTTCAGAACGTGAAGATGAACCAGTGACTCGTGGCATGTCGTACAACTACACTATTCTGAATAGTCCTGTAATAGGTCACCTTGGGAAAATGATCATAAATTCAAATTGGTGAAATCACTTCTGATGAAACTTGTGCTTTTGGATCAGGGACATGTGGGGTTACCTTAGTGCAAAATTTTAGACACATAGGAGTAGTAATTTCAGAGATATCATAGAAACAGTAACAGGAATTTCTGCAGAAGAAATTGGAAAACTAGGGCTTCCTGTTCCGGGAGCTTCCCTCAACTGTTTTCAGAAAAGGAATACATTGGACAGCTCCATTTGAAGAGATATATATTTATATCCAATAAGATCTAAAATATTCCAAGTTTTGAAAATTAGGGTTTCTCTAACAAATCCTAGATCAGCCAGCTCCGGAAGCAGGACGGACACCTCAAATCGGTAAGATCTAATCTTTTGCTATTTGCATTTGAGGTTCTCATTTCAAAATGATCTATCAAATAAGTTTGATGATAAGCTTGGTGAAGTTGAAAACTTCCAAGCATGGAAGTATTTGATCTCTCTGAAGAAAATGAATTGGACACCTACATGAGTAGAGAGGTTCCAGTTCTAGAGGGAGATGAGCCTCAAAGACTTACATAAGAAGAACTTGATCAAGGCCAAGAAAATCATTGTTGATTCAATAACAGATCAACTTATACCACAAGTGTCTTCCGTAAAGACACCGAAGATGTTTGAGTCCTTGATAAGAACTTAAATCAAAAGATGGCTTTGAGAAAACAATTGAAGAATGTGAAGATCCAAAATGCAGAACAACTTGAAGTGGTAGAAGAAGAAGTATGCAGAAGTGGTGATAGCCACCTTGAATGGCCTCCCAGGAT
>LPNX011067666.1:709890-720266 GCA_001517045.1 Pseudotsuga menziesii
AAGTAATTGATTACTTTCAGCTCGACTAATAAGAAGAGAAGAAGAAGATGGGAGCAATTGAAGATCAGGCTCTCACCATTCAAAGAAGATCCCTCAGGCGATGAGGAATATGAAAAACTCAATTCTTGAAGAACCTCTTATTCATCTTATCATTTGGATAAGAAATGATGATTTCATGAATGAAGAAGATGATAAAGTAGAATGATCAAGATGGAGTCTACCCACGAAACAAATAAAAGATAAGTATTCAATTGCCATTTCATGATATTGTTTTGTTATGCATTTGATTGTATTCAGTTGATGTGTTATGCATGATAGATTGTTTACATTAATACTACTAATATGCATGTGATGGGTAAGTAGCTCATGGTGCTATTCAACTCTCCAGTGCTACTTATCAAACCTCTTTGCTGACATATTGGATTAGTGCACAATCTCAATGATGTCATGGTAGAGATAGAAGGCATCTAGAAATTTTCTGTGAAATATGGATGAATGTTGTATTGGCTAAATAGTTGCATGATGCATAAGAATTTGTCGTTATGCATATGTTTTATGAAATAGTTCTAACCATGCAACTGGTGCATTTGAATTGTAGGAAAGGTCCTGTACAACCTCCTACAAGAAAAGAAGGACGAGACTTGTTCCAAAGAACAAGTGATGACAATTCAATAAACATGAATCTGAAGCTCCCAGGGTCAGAGACACCATGACGGAAGAAAGAGCTTCAGAGAGCGGTAGATCCACCTCAAAGGATGAAGACCACCATAGGTATGAGAGATAACTCAAGATGAAGAAAAGAATGCTATAAAAGAAACTATGATCAAAGAATAACCGTTGATCATGGGGAATGATGTATACGATATGATTTCAAGACATAAAGGGAAGTACATAGTATCCTCCATAGGGATCTACAAGAACAAGTGTACAAAGAAAGGTTCATGATTTTCCTCAGAAAGAATAGACTATGACATGACATACTCTATTGACTGTATATATCAAGCATAGAACCACCTGTACAGAATGAAGAAGGAACATAATACTCCACTTCAGGGGGGGTGATTACAGAAGATATCTGAGTTCGACACGGTACGACATGATGGACAGCTTCTTGATGGATCGAGACTTTACCAAGAGTAAAGTGGGTTCCAACCTTCAAAGTTGAATGCAGAAGACTAGGATATGTTGATGATCTGACAAGACGAACTCATGGAAGATGTTATGATGAAAGAATACTAGAATGATGTATGGGATATAGTTCCCAAACCAGAAGGAAAGAGTATTGTATCCTCCAAATGGATATACAAAATAGAGCATGCAGCTGACGGAAGTATCGAGAAGTATAAAGCAAGATTTATGGCCAGAGGTTTCTTTCAGAAAAACAGAATTAATTCTGAAGAGACACTTACTCCAGGAAGTAAGGTACACTTCCTTCAGAACTATCATGGTAGTTTCTTCCATGGTGAAGTAAAGACAAGCCTTCCTTAATGGTATGATTGAGAAAGAGTTTTACATCGAATAGTCACGAGGATTTGAAGTTGAAGCCAGATGGAATCACGTATGCAAGTTGAAGAAGGCCCTCTATGGCCTGAAGCAAGCTCCCAGAGCTTGGTATGGAAGAATAGATAGTTTCTTGTCGAGCATGGGATTTACCAAGAATAAAGCTAATCCTAACCTTTATCTCAAGGTTGTAGAAGATGAACTTGTCATCCTGTTATTATATGTGGATGACTTATCCTTGATAGGAAATGAGAAACAGATCATGGAAAGCAAGAAGAAACTAGCAGAATAATTTGAGATGAAAGACCTTGGGTTAATGCGTTATTTCCTAGGTCTGGAAGTATGGAAAAGTTCAGAAGAAATCTTTCTCAACCAGGGAAAGTATGCGGTAGAGATATTGAAGAGATTCAATATGTTGGAATGCAAAGTCATGGCCACACCCATGGACTCCAACCTGAAGCTGTTAGCTGATGACTCATCAGATTTAGTGGATATGACTCATTACAGACAGATCATTGGGTCATTGATGTACTTAACAAATGCCAGACCAGACATTTGTTTTGCTGTGAACACCTTAAGTCAATATCTTGTTCAACCAAGATGGGTTCACCTAGTAACTACAAAGCATGTGATGAGATATCTGAAAGGGACTATAGACTTTGGTTTATATTATGATGGCAGCCATGAGTATAGATTGTATGGCTACATAGATGCAGATTGGGCCGAAAGTATCTCAAACAGGAAAAGCACATTAGGTAGATGCTTTTGTTTGGGGTCTGCTATGAGTTCATGGTTTAGCAGGAAACAGTGCAGTGTTTCTCGTAGCATGGCTGAAGCAGAATACATAGTAGATTGCTCTACTAAGTTGTGAAGCCATATGGCTTCAAAAGCTGATATCGGGTCTCTTTGAACTGAAGATGGATACTACATTAATTCTATGTAATAACGAGAGTTGTGATAACAGAGAACCCTGTGTTCTGCCGTAACACATAGAAATCCGGCATTTCTACATTCAAGATAAAGATGCAGATGATGATGTTTCAGTATTTACATACTATAGATACAGATGATGATGATTCGATATTTCTATACTGAATATAGAGATGATGATTATTTCGGTATTCCCATACTGAAGATATAGATGATGTTTCAGTATTTACATACTGTAGATGCAGATGATGGTGACCTGATGATGCTTTCAATACTCACATACTGGAGATATAGATGGTGATAGTTTAGTATTCACATACTGAAGATGTAGATGAAGATGGTTTAGATGCTGATGCGCTAACAAAGCCTCTGTCTTGAGTAAAATTTGAACACTTTCGAGACAAGCTTGGTGTGGTTCAGAAAGACCTTCCTCAAAAGGGGGAGTAGTGATGTTGCTGTGGGATTGTATCATCCCTGGACACTTGCCCTAAAGTGACCCGGAGACCTCGGTCTTCAAGAATGAAGAGGGATTGTATCATCCTGGGGCATATGTCTAGAAGTGATACGGTGACTTCGGTCATCGAGAATGTGGTGGGATTGTATCATCCCTGGGCACTTGCCCAAAAGTGACCCGGAGACCTCCGTCTTCGAGAATGAAGAGGGATTGTATCATCCTGGGACATCTATCCAAAAGTGATCTGGTGACCTCGGTCCCCGTGAATGTGGTGGGATTGCATCATCCTTGAACTTCGGTTCAAAATGTATCCATAGGTCTTAGCCCCCGTGAATGTGGTAGGATTGCATCATCCCTGAACTTCGGTTCAAAATGTATCCGGAGGTCTCAACCCCCGTGAAAGTGGTGGATTGCATCATCCTTGAACCTCGGTTCAAAATGTATCCAGAGGTCTCGGCCCCCGTGAAAGTGGTAGGATTGCATCATCCCTGAACTTCGATTCAAAATGTATCCGGAGGTCTCGGCCGCCGTGAAAGTGGTGGATTGCATCATCCCTGAACTTCGGTTCAAAATGTATCCGGAGATCTCAGTCCCCATGAATGTGGTAGGATTGTATCATCCTTGAACTTCGGTTCAGAACGGATCCAGTGACTTCGGTACTCGAGAACGTGTGTTGATCCCGTAATTGCTAGAGGAAGGATTGTCTGAGTTCCACATCTGTGTTGATCCCATAATTCTGAAAGGAAGGATCGTTAGTAACTCCGTAAATACCTAAATCCTGTAATTCCGAAAGGAAGGATCATTGAATTGATCCCGTAATTCCAATAGGAAGGATTGTCTAAGTTCCACAGATGTGTTGATCCTGTAATTCCAATAGGAAGGATTGTCTGAGTTCCAAAAATGTGTTGATCCCATAATTCCGAAAGGAAGGATCATTAGTAACTCCATAAAGACCTAAATCTTGTAATTCTGAAAGGAAGGATCGTTAGTAACTCTGTAAAGACCTAAATCTCATAATTCTGAAAGGAAGGATCATTGGTAACTCCGTAAAGACCTAAATCCCGTAATTCCAAAAGGAAGGATGATGTTGATGTTTTGATGATGTTGATGTTTTTATGATGATGACGATGTTTCTGAACGAAAGATCAGATGTTGCTGATGATGATGATGTTCTCTGATCGAAAGATCAGAAGTTGATGATGATGATGTTCTCTGATTGAAAGATTAGAATATGATGATGATGATATTGCTGACGATGATGATGTTCTCTGATTGAAAGATCAGAATATGATGATGATGATGTTTCTTTGATCAAAAGATCAAAAGTTGTTGATGATGATGTTCTCTGATCGAAAGATTAGAATATGATGATGATGATGTTTTCTGATTGGAAGATCAAAAGTTGCTTATGATTATGATGTTGCTGATGATGATGATGTTTTCTGATCGAAAGATCAGAATGCGATGATGATGATGATGTTTCTGATCGAAAGATCAGAATGTGATGATGATGAGATCCTGATGATGATGATGCCGTATTATCAAAGTATGATGATGATGACGTACTGATCGAAAGATCAGAATATGATGATGAGTTGATGTTAGAGTATGATGATGTTCAGTTGATGATGGTTCTAATCAAAAGATCAGAGGTTGATGATAATGATGAGTCTGATTGAAAGATCAGAGTACGATGATGATGTTGTTGTTGATCGAAAGGCCAAAGTGCTGAAGAAGATGTTGCTGATCTAAAGGTCAAAGTGTTGAAGATGATGTTGCTAATCGAAAAGTCAAAGTGTTGAAGATGGTGTTGTTGATCGAAAGGTCAAAGTGCTGAAGATGTTGCTGATCAAAAGGTCAAAGTGCTGAAGATGTTGCTGCTGATTGAAGAGTCAAGATGTTGCTAATCGAAGCGGTCAAAGTACTGATGATGCTGAAGACTAAAGATTGAAGATGAAGGTTACATGATGTTGAAAAGCTTCCAATGATTTATAGATGTATCACCCTAATGATGTTGATGATGTCCTCTATCTCTCTCCTATTCTTGTTGTTGTTGATGTTGTTATAGAATACCCTTCTCATTAAGGGGGAGTGTTGAAATATTGTAACTTCAAAGAATATTCTATATGTATTTCTTTGTGGTCCCTGATGGTCCTACAGGGAGAACCACTTGTATTACGTTGTACCCCGATGCTCCTAATCGGAAGAACTAATAAGAGTCATGAGGCAGTCCCCTCTAATTGTAAAGGTGGGTCATTAGCACCCCAGTGTGGTTACTTGAGCCTACATGTGTAACTCAAGCCTACATGATAGATGAGTTAACTCAAGTGAATGGATGAATATAAATAGAGTTGCAGTGCTCCTCATTTGGAACACAAACTCTCACTTGTGTAGCGCATTAGTGGAGAAGAGAAGTAGCTGGAGAAGGAAGAGGATCAGGCTTTGATCTCCTTGTTGGTTTTATCTTTTATCTTTTATCTTTTTGGGGCATCTATATTGAGGAAGCTTTTGCTGGGTTTTTCCCTTTAGGGTTTTCCTAGGATAAATCTTTGTGTTCCTTTTGTATGGTTGTGCTTATCTATCTTTCAGTGATCCTGTTTATATGCTTTTGTTATGAAAATGAAATGAAGTACTGATGTCTTAGCTAAGCGTATGAAAACTTAACAGGTAGGATATACTTGAAAGAGACCATTGGGAAATGGAGTCAATAAACATATATGAGTTTGAGCTGCAAGAGATTGGGGTTTAAAAGAACAAGGACAAAGGCAGGGTAGACACCATTTCCTTAGACTTTAGGCATTTCAAGGTGGTATTAGACAAAGGAAAACATTCCATTAGAACAAATCGCCTAACTAGGGTGAGTTCTGTAATAAATTTAGCAAAAAAATTTTAAAATGCTTGAATCAATGAACTTAGAGCATCAACGATGAATTCTAGTCGATAAAACTAATGTTCAAACATGAAATAAGATACATAGTGGGGTTAGAAATGGAAATACAATCACATAAGAAGTTACTTACTGAGAAAAATAATGGCACAACAATCTCTGCCATGAAAAAATTTAAACATTTCTTTTCTGCAACTTTATTTACAGTTAGAAATGAAACCAGGCCCAACAATTACAGTAAAAGTCCTCTCTCCTCATGAGAGTCCAACCCTATTTCTATAAATTACATTTTTTTTATAGAAAAAAACTACATCTACTCGGTCTTCATTTCAAATTCAACTTCTTTCCCATAATATGTTTGAACTTATTTCCTACTTTTCAGGAGGCAGATTTCTGAAAATTAGGCTTCAAATCTCCACCTGTATATATCAAATGGTAATAGTTGTGTAAAAACATAGATTTTTTTTGTAAATCAATATGTTCCCATCAAAGCCCATGTTTCCATTTTTGTAGATTCCCCTCCAACTCCTCAGAATATGCACTTGAAGTTAATGACTAAAACAATAAATTGAAATATGAAGAAAATGTGATGTAAATGTCACTTTTATTCTCCCAAAAATTAACACATGTGAAAAAATAGAAAGAGGTTGTTGTATATGAGCCTGTGCTGAAGAAAATCCTCTTTCGATTTTTCAAAATTCATCTTCATTTGGCCAAAACATATGTTTAAATTTACTAACTAAAACAGCCATTCCGAGACAATTTTCCTAGCTGCTTTGATAGGTTTCGAATGCCTAAGGATTCTCTTAATACTGTTATCTTCTACCTGTAGATGATATTCAACTATTTCTCTACTATCCATATTATCCACGAGACTTTTATCCATTTATTAACATGTTGATTTGAATACCAAATTTAGCTATGTCCTACAAAATATGGTTTCCATTCAAAGGTTTATTCATTTAATCATGCACAAGACACTAATCATAATAACCATATTCTACGGTCTCAACTGTAACAGGATGCTCCAGAACCACTTTCCATCAAATCTACCCATAAGAAAAACTAAAGGCACATGTTCTGTTAGTTTTTCAACATTAAGCTAGCATTATGTTAGGATATTTATTGAGAGAATAACAAGTACAGCAATCAAACACAAGAGACAATAAACACAGTGTTTTTGATCAGGGAAACCATAAATGGAGAAAACCCTACAACTTCCTCAGAGATAGAATCAGCACAAGATGTAAAACCTCAAAACAGTAAGATGCACTCCCGACAACAGTAATCTTCTTCTTTTCTAGCCCCAGTGTCTTCTCCTTCCTCAACTATGCGCTACACTTGAGTGTGTGTGTGATGTGTGCTAAATAGAGATTCCAACTCTCTATTTATACTAATCTCGACATGACTAATACCCTACTAGGTCCGACCTCTACTATGAGAGTCTAATAACCCTAGTGCCCCAAAACTGCGAGGACTTTAACCCTTACACAATCGGAGGCTTACCCACTATGACTTGACATGACTTGTTTACATTATTGATCCTCCCGATCGGAACATCGGGGCATGACAACATGACTCAAATACATAATAGATACATCTCGGAATAAACATCGGGTTACAATACATAAGATACATAGATGAATACATTCCAAAGTTACAAATACATCAACACTCCCTCTTAACTAGGAAGGTATTCTTTCGACACAATTTTCAGCACTGGTCTTCTTCTCTATATTAACTGGATCATCTTGTCATCTACATATCGAGTCTTCTGAGCCTTCAAGTCATCTTCATCCTTCAAATTTGGATCATCTCTCGATCTAGATCATCATGGGACATCATCACTGGATCTGGATCATCATTGCTAGACTGGATCTGGATCATCACTCGATCTGGATCAGGATCTGGATCATCACTGTTGGATCTGGATCATCACTTGATCTAGATCTCTCGAAGTCATCATAACTGGATCTGGATCATAGCTCGATCTGGATCTCACCTGGTCATCATCATGTGTGTGATATCTCGTCATAGGAAGTTATACAGAGCCAGCCTTCTTTCATGCTGGGTGTATTCCTACCTCATCGTAGGTATTTGGTAGCCCTTATATCTGACCTACTCGTCAGAATGGCCAACACTCATATCTGACCTGCTCATCAGAAAGGTGGTAGCCCTTATATCTGATCATATAGGACCTAATCCTACAGTCACATCAGAATGGCCAGCACTCACATCTGACCTACTCGTTAGAAAGGCAGTAACCCTTATATCCATGTAGGAGCTCATCCTACATCAGAATGGCCAGCACTCACATCTGACCTACTCGTCAAAATGGTGGTAGCCCTTACATCTGTCCTACTCGACATAATGGCCAGCACTCACATCTCACATGGGAGGAACCAAATCCTTTAGCCATGAACAGAATGGCTATGCCCTTACATCTGACCTACTCGTCAGAATGGCGGTAGCCCTTACATCTGTCCTACTCGATAGAATGGCTAGCACTCACATCTGACATGGAAGGAACTAAATCCTCTCACCATGAACAGAATGGCTCAGCCCTTACATCTGACCTGCTCGTCAGAATGGCTTTGGGACTCATCACTTTCCCTTGGAGGAAACCTCGATCTGGAGAACACCAAGCTTCTCCCTGAAGTACTCGAACTTCACTCTAGCTAATGGCTTCGTCAACACATCAGCTATCTGTTCCTCCATCGCAACATATTGGAGCTTCACTGCTCCCCTCTACACCATATCCCTGATATAGTGATACTTGATCTCGATATGCTTTGACTTGTCATGGAATATTGGATTCTCTGACAACTTCTCGCAACTCTGATTGTCACAATGTATACAAGTAGCATCCAACTAGAGATCAAATATATCAGACAGTAGCTTCCACAGCCATACTACCTCACAACTAGCTAAACAAGCTGCGACATACTCTGCTTCAGCTGTACTCAGTGCCACACAGGATTGCTTCCTGCTAAACCAAGAGATCACACCTGATCCCATATTGAAGCAACACCCTGAAGTGCTCTTCCTATCGATGGCACTGCCTTCCCAATCTGAATCAACATAACCCTCTAGGTTAATCTTTTGATTAGCATCATACTTGAGCCCATAATTAATTGTACCCCTCAAGTACCTCAGAATATGCTTTGCAGCAATCAAGTGAACATTTCTCGGATCTGTTAAGAACTGGCTCAAGGTGTTCACAGCAAAGCAAATGTCTGGTCTCATGTTCGTCAGGTACATCAATGACCAATCATCCAATGATACATCGTAGCATCAACTGACTCTAAAGAAGCATCATTCAATAGCTGCAGGTTCGATGTCATCGGTGTGGCCATAATCTTGCATTCCATCATCCCAAACCTCTTCAGGATATCTATTGCATACTTCCTTTGTCCAAGAAATATTCCATCTGCACTCTGCCACACCTCCATACCTAGAAAGTAATGCATCATACCCAAGTCCTTCATCTCGAACTCAGCAGCAAGCTTTCTCTTTGTATCAGTAATCAACCCATCCATACCTGTCACAAATAGATCATCTACATATAGTAGAAGCATCACTGGGTTGCCATCTTCAACCTTATAGTAAAGGTTGGAATCTGCTTTACTCTTGGTAAAGCCTAAACTGGATAGAAAGCTATCAATTCTGTCGTACCATGTCCTGGGTGCCTGTTTCAAACCGTACATGGCTTTCTTCAATCTGCATACATGAGACTCCCTGTCATGTGTCTCAAAACTGAGTGGTTGTTCTACATACACTTCCTCTTCCACTAGACCATTCAAGAAAGCAGTCTTGACATCCATTTGGTGTACCTTCCATTTCATCACTGCAGCCAGAGCAAGTACTGATCTGATGGAAGTGTATCTGGCTACAGATGAAAAGGTCTCTTCATAGTCTATTCCCTCTTTCTGAGAGAAACCTCGAGCTACAAATCTTGCCTTATACTTTTCAATGCTACCATCTGTAGCATGTTTGATCTTGTAGATCCATTTGGAAGTTACAATTGACTTCATGTCTGGTCTTGGGACAACATCCCAAACATCATTCTTCATGATCAATTGGTACTCTTCGATCATAGCATCCTTCCATTCTTTCTGTTCTACCGCTTCTTCATAACTGGAAGGTTCTTTATCAATAAAATCACATAGTAAAGCTACATACCCAAAACAAGATCTGGTCCTCTTTCTTTCTCTATGATTCTCTTCTGGAGCCCCATATCTTTCCACACCTTGCATAAGTTCTCGTACCCAAGTAGGTTTCCTCTTATGAGGATTCTTCTCCAAAGGTGGATCTACAGGTCTTTGTGGTTCTTCAAATTCTTGATCTTCTTCTCGAGTTTCTTCATTCATGGTTGTATCATGAATTCTATGTGCTTCTACTTCTTCAGGTTCTTCAGCAGGTCTCTTTCTGGATTTGTTGTAAGTTGTGTCTTCATCAAATGTCACATCCCTGCTGATGTCAATCTATTTATATTCTGGGAAAAATATTCTATAAGCCTTCAAGCTTTCAGAGTATCCCACAAATATACCCTTCTTTCCTGAAGGATCTAATTTAGTCCTCTTCTCTTTTGGAATGTGGATGTAC
>LPNX011067666.1:722200-796312 GCA_001517045.1 Pseudotsuga menziesii
TAATCATCTTTTCCATAACCATCTTCTTCTTATGTAAGGCCTTTGCCTCATCTCCCTTTGGAACTGGAACCTCCTCATGAATGTAGGAGTCTAATTCATTTTCTTCCAGGACCAAGGAGATCCTATACTTCCAGGCTCAGAAGTTTTCAGCTCCCTCAAGCTTTTCATCAAGCTTGGTATGATGAGACATCTTAAATGAGAACCTCAAATGGAAATGCAAAAGATTTTAGATCTTACCAGGTTCAAGATGTCGGATCTGAAACTTGAGCTGAAATCCTGCAGAGCTGGTTCAGGGGCAAATTAGTGTTTTGCTTTTCTGGAGTTTTGTCTACCCAAATGCCTTGAAATTTGTCCCTAACTTCGATTTTGGGGAGGAGATCAATCCAGGCCTGGGCTCACTGAAAAATTCATCTTCTATGAAAAGCCCTAATTTCCGATAGCAGTGACAGGTCCAAAACCAAAAAAACCTCAGAATTGGATTTTGCTTCGACAAAAAGATGCGCCCTAAGGAGGAGAGTTGTTCCACCTTACTTTTGCTGAAAATCTGTGGAGGAAGATCCACAAACTAGGAATCCCTAGTTCCCACAGCTGCACGGTGTCTTCTTCTCAGGTTAGCTCTGATACCATGTTAGTTTTTCAACATTAAGCTAGCATTATGTTAGGATCTTTACTGAGAGAATAACAATTACAGCAATCAAACACAAGAGACAATGAACACAGTGTTTTTGATCGGGGAAACCATAAATGGAGAAAACCCACAACTTCCTCAGAAATAGAATCAACACAAGATGTAAAACCCCAAAACAATAAGATGCACTCCCGACAGCAGTAATCTTCTTCTTGCCTAGCCCCTGTGTCTTCTCCTTCCTCAATTATGCGCTACACTTGAGTGTGTGTGTGATGTGTGCTAAATAGAGATCCCAGCTCTCTATTTATATTAATCCGGACATGACTAATACCCTACTAGATCCAACCTCTACTAGGAGAGTCTAATAACCCTAGTGCCCCGGAACTACGGGGACTTTAACCCTTACACAATCGGAGGGTTATCCACTATGACTTGACATGACTTGTTTACATTATTGATCCTCCCGATCAGAAAATCGGGGCATGACAACATGACTCAAATACATAATAGATACATCCCAGAATAAACATCAGGTTACAATACATAAGATACATAGATGAATACATTCTGAAGTTACAAATGCATCAACATGTTCTCCCTAGAAAGTCGTTTGTACATCAACTTTTACATAAAATAACATAAAATCATTTAAATCCTCAATTTAATGACTATGCCTGACATGAGTAATTTCACCACAAAGATTATTAAGAAACCTTTTCAACTTGGATCACATCCATATAAATCAACGGAATAAATCTAACATCAACACTTGTTTAGATCTAAACATGGACATGAAAATTCCACTATGTTTTGTGAATGTTAACCTTACAACATCTTTTCTAGTGGAATGATTGCTAGCCAACGATATCCTCTACAAAGTAATAGGATATAAGCATGTGTTTAGACTTACTTGTCGCCACAAAATTCCGCTGATCCTCTTAACCGTTAACTTCTCTCCATCTCTATCAACGGAATAGTTTTATACCATTGATCTATTGGGAAAAACAATATTGTGGCAACAGGTGTGTTAGACTTACACACCAGCAAAATATTCCGCTACGGCCCATGGGAGTTAATCTCACCGCATTTTCACCAGCGAAATATTTTCACACCGTTGGATGATGTATGGCTCCAATATACATCGTCAATCTATTTTCGTTTTACCAGACTTTAAACCAACTAAATTTCTTTGAACCAACATCCCCATAAAAATTTTGTTGGCCGCATAGTGTTTTCTCTGCCACTGTCCAACGACGCACCTTCATTCTCCTTCGCCTGATGAACAATGTTAAGAACAGCAACTAGCAAACCAGCCTCCATTGTTGACTCTGCTAAACGTATTGCATCTCCCAGAAGTAGCTTTGGTTTTGGGGATGGGATATAAATTCTTAATACGTTGGAGTCTCAGCATTGCTACCATGCTCATCATCATCACTACTAGTATTGTTGTTGTAGCTGTTGTCAGAGGAAAACTCGGATGTTGAAATATCAGATGACTGAAGGCTTATCCGTAACGCTCCGCTATCATCGTTATCGTCAAAGATAGATAGCATAGACTCACTCTCACTCAGCTCTGTTAGAAATTCGGCGACCAAATGAAGTTGTGGCCTTTTTGACTGGGGTCATGCAATCTCCTCTCCACAAGGAATGCGATATCTTTCAAACTAGTTGGATGCAGCTACACCATATTTATTTGATATATCAAGGTGCCAAAGGCATTTTCACTCTCCAACACTTGAAGCAAACAAAAATTTCTCAACTTCCACTTCTTTTAATCGTGTGCTATCTCGCAAGATAAGTACTTCCATGGTGGTTCATTTCCACTGTCAGCAAGAGACCTGAGAAATGTTCCAGTAATTGGAACTGTGGAAAAATCAACAAATTTTAAATAATGAAATCCCTTCAGAAGGATAATCATTTTCTAATCATTCAAATTAAAACGCCTTAAAGCTAGTGAAGACAAATTTGGGCAGCCCTTCACTAACTGCGCACAAGTACGAATTTTTAAAGCTTCTGCTCTGTGCATCTTGGATGACTGATAGCATAATTGTTCCAAATGATGGAAGCGAGAGCTTAAACAGTTTGAGAGTCATCTAAGTTGGATATGGAGTCTCACGACCTCCAGATCAGCTAGAGATGGACAAAATGATATTACCTTACACAAAGCCTTGCTATCCATTTCATCCATGTTGTAAAGGTGGAGAGTCTTCAGAAGAGCCCCAGCAACACCATTTTACTTGGCCCATTTTCCATTTTTATGTGTGTATTTTATAGCTCGTATATATATTTTTTAATATTTTTGGGGTAAAATCCCACAAGCAAGGGACGGCACGCCTTTTGTATTTTATATACATTAAGCTTTGTGGCATATATCAACGTGTTGAGCACTATTGATCTCCTTGTGAGCTCAACACTAAGGATTTACATTGGGAAAAATTTATTCTGTTGACTTATTAAATTGAGATCGGTGGAGAAACACACAACTCACAAGATAGATCACACAATTTACTCATTTATTGAAAACACACAAGTCACAAGATAGATCACACAATTTACTCATTTATTGAAGAATGAAATAGTATTGAGGACTAGAACTGGATGTAACTGACTCATAACTCAACTTGACTAGTCACTAACTTAACTCAACTCCTTCAGGAGGTTGGTGTCAACACTCCCAGTGGCTCCTAAATTGTAGGAATTGATCTAGGAGGCTCCCAAACTGATGCATGCAAGTGAAATCAGTGGCAGTAGGCCTCAATTAGTGTTCCCCACACTTTAGTGAGTGGAACATGTGCCCCAATTAGGCCAAGTGGACCCAATGGTTCTAGTGACTAAAAATAGACTGGATGGACTCACGATTTAGAAGTGACACCCGATTTAGACTTATGACCAAATTAGACAAGGGAGGATTAAGAATCCTAACATGACTTGTGTGTTGTGTTGTTGTGGCAAGTGCGTGATTGGAATATAATGGAGTGCTCTCAGTGTTGAGCTTAGTTAGAGATTGTCCTTGTGCCAATATAACTTTTCTTCATATTTTAAAATAAGATAAAACATTTTAGTTCAAGTTTATAAGTTTTATGCCCGAGAACACAAATTGGATTAAAAAATCCATAAATTAACTTGGAAACTAATTCCTAAGCCCCAATAATGAAAATCCTCTTTTTCTTTGCCAATCCTAGAAATACCTTTTCCCAATGAGAGAAGCTTCAGAACCATCATATCATCAAGAAAATTTTAAAATTTATATAGCGATAACACTAATTCCCGCATGAATAAAATAGTGCTAACACCGGGACAAGGGTCTTTAAGGACCGAGAGACATTATTATTATTATTTGTAAATAATTGATTAATAAAAACAATTAGCACAACGGGGGTGACTAAAAGAGTATGAGAGGCATTGATCCATAGAGTGAGGGGGAATGGGGACATTCCTAGCACTTTAGAACTTGTTGGACTAAATTTTTTTATCCTAGTCCATATTTATGCTTTGGTGACTTTATTAGTTGATGGTCACCCAAGCATTGTACAACGGACCCAACTTTTGGTTAATTGGACTTTGGAGTTATTTTGACACCTTATGCTTAGCTTGATGGGTTCCACTTGTTGAATGTTCCCATTTAGTGGTTTTGTAACTCCTTTTTGGGAGGTTACACTTGGCTTTGTAACCCCCACTTGCACGAAGGCACCCTCAATGGCTATTTTTAGCAACTGCATGTGAAAAGTGTATCTCCTCCTTCTTTATGACTCATTTTTTCTATTATGGGAATATGCCTTGGTTTGTGTAACTCCTCACCTCATTATTTTGAATTCCTCTTCGTGGATGAAGTGTCCCCACGTGATTTGGAGTTAGGTTGGGTGGTTTGGAGTCACCCTCCTTAAAATTTGAGTTAGTTGGGAAGGATTCGAGTTAGCCTTGTGTGGTTGAGTTAACCTCCTTCGATTGAGTCAAGTTGGTTTACCTTGGTTCTAACTGACCTCTGTGGGTTCAAATTGCCTCCTTTGGTCTATAAATCCTTAGTTGATATCCTTGGGAAGGGTTGTTTTTTGCTTAGATGATTGGTTGTTGTTGTTTATTCCATTCTTGCTAAGATCTTGGTAACCTTGTGAGTTTGGAAATCCATGTATGCTTTGGTGTGTGTGTGTGTGTGAATTGTGTGATTGGAGCATTGTGATATTGTGTTGTGTTTGAAGTAAGCTTGAGAAACCCTAGTGTAGTTTCTTTGTGTCGATTTCTTGTCTTTGTCTTGGACCTACACATAAATCCTTATGGTTAATGGCGATGTCTTGAGGGTCCTAGGTGGTGAAGGGATTACCATTGCACATGGTAGTGGGCTGGAGGAAAAAGTAGGTGGTGAGAAATAGACTTGTGGATTATCAAATTGATATTCTAAAGTAAACTTGAGTGCACCTCTACTTGTGGATTTGTGGCCTCAACTCGAGGGTGGCTTGTCCAAGAGGAGTTAGCTTAGTAATACCTAGGGCTAGGCTGTACATGGACCGATTGATGCTAGTTGCACATTAATAATATAAGTGACTTATTTTATGTATTTCATATGTTTATATGATGTTTACATTGTTTCCATAGCTACAGTTGATATGCGTGATAGATGTATAAATGTTTGGATGCAAATATGATGGTTTAATTGCTTGGAAACTGGTTCATTCTCCTTGATTTTGAGATTTGATCTTTCTAAAAATTTTAAATATGTTTATTCCTGTGTTTTTTTCTGTATCTTAAATTTCAATTGCACTGTCCATAACTGATCAGATCTATTATATGGTTCGAAGGATGAAATTAATGACTTTTGACAGCTAGAAAATTGAAATGAATGGATAGTTTCTTTGTAATTCTAATTATACGGTGTTGTATGGTTGTATATTATCATTCTATTGCACCCTTGATGGTTGTAGTGATCCTTTGGAGATGGAATCTCTATTTAATCTTGACGAAGAATTAGTTATGGATTCAGGTGTTAAGTGACCAGTTTCTGCTTGGAAATTGGATTGATTTAACTACTTTGAAAGATCTATTGGTTTGTGCATGTTTATGGATGTACTTGATTATGATAGTGCGCCCTTCGTGGCTGTAGAGCATTGCCATAGGCTAATATGATTTGATTTTGGGATCATAATTGGTCTTGTAGGGAATTAGATGCTTGTTGGATAATCTGGTTGTGAATTTACAAACTAACTGTAGATCTAATTTTTGTATGAGTGAGTGGCTATATATGGATACTTTGTACCTATTGTTATTCATTATTGAATGGATATATATGTTGGCTTCAGATATGATCTAATAAGTAATGCAAAACTATTAAATAAAGTGTCATAGATTGGATTTGTGGAAGTGTCTTAATTTAAATAGTTTATCCATTGATAATTATAAATTGTGATTGCTTGCAAGGGAGTTCATAAATCTGATTATGAGTGTTATGGGACTGATTATGGTCACCTATGAATGGTTAAATTATTCTTAGGTCCAAGTTTAATAGGCATGCAAATCTGGTTTAATTTCATGCTTGCACGATCTTGGATCTGCATGAGCTTTTGGAAAGGTCTTAACTGTATTTTTAAAATGTTTCAATTTATTTTTAAAGGTTGAATGTTTGTTTTAATTGGATTGATGGCATTATCACCTGGACTTGGAAATCTTAATCCACTGTGCAAAAATTTATTTCAGCCTTCCCCCTAGTCATTTTGGTGCCTTCAACCTTAGTTTGGGGTCGAGTATGTTACAACTTATTTTTAACAAATACTTGTGGAACCAAGGTCTTCTTTATTCTGACTTGTCATCGCTCTATGCAAAGTCAATAAACTTAATTGAAAATATACAACTAATGTATTTTTTCTTCACCTAAATTCCATTTAAATGTTTTTTAAAAGAACTGGGCATCCTTAAGGGGTTTTAAGAATAATTTCATCATTATTTGAATTAAAAAATGATGAGATTAATGCTAAATATCATTATAGAATGACCAAACCTTAGATTTGGGATGGCAATATAATCTCTTAGTTTGATTGGAAAAATCCAATTTACTATTTGTTGAGTCCATGGTGGGAGTTGGTATTTCCTACTCCAATACTTTGTTTTACTTTAGTATACTTGGAAACAACATCATCGCGAAAGTTTAATTTTTGGGAGCCATTTCTAACATAATTTGAAGAAGCTTCTATATCACTCATTTTTTTCTTCTAAAAAAAATATTGAAATTGCTATCCATGTTGAGCCACCAGTGAAGTAGATTGGTTCCTAAACAATGAACATTATACAGAGTTAAGAATTTCAAATGCTTGTTATAAACACATTTAAAAGGTATGGTGGCAAAGGATAATATTTGTGGAGTTATTGAAGTGCATACCATGAGAAAATAAATGTCTTGTTGAGGGTGATATTTGCATATACAATCATATCATATAATGAAATTTGAAAGTTGTGATTTGATTTTTCCCTATTGCCTTGTTGAGAATGAGGTGATGAGTAAAATGTTATCTTACATTATTTTGATAATCAACAAGTTGTCCTAAATGATATTGTTTTCCCTTCCATGATCATACTATCAACATGTATAGTTTTGATACGATAGAGATGTATTATGAAAATGTTACTTAAAGAAGCATATGCATCGAATTACTTTAAATGAATTTATGAGGATCCTGGAAGGGGACCATCCGCTCGAAGAATTTCGTTACTTGTGTTGGCACCATTTATGGGCTAAGTAATTGGTAAGGTATTTGGCTAATAATGGTGGAATAAGGTTTGTAAATTTTCATATCATATGTCCTTAAAGATTGTTGATGAGGATCTGCAGGTGTTTGAAGGGACATTTCTAGGTTAAAAATGCCAAATACTTAAAGAAATTCTGATTTTTTACCTTCAAATGCATGTAAACAAAGGAGTATGCCCTTAGCTTAATGTTGACAGGAAATGGATGCCCTTGATACACAACACAGGAGATCAAAGGCCAGAAATCATTTCCGCCCAAGGAAAATCAGGGGCAGAAGAGCGTAAAGTGCCAAAATTTGGTCATAAAGTTCGTATTTCTGAATTTCGCTTTCTGCTAAAGGAGGAAGCAGAAAATACAAAACGCATTGGTGAAAAATGGTAAAGGCCGACTATCGCTTTCCATAGTCTGAAATCCGATGGTTCAGAGAGCTTCCGCACAGATCAACAACGAGGAAAGAAAAAGGGCGAAGATCGGAGGGCAGAAAACTTAGGGATTTGATCATAAAAAGTTGACGTTCTGTGATCCACCATATCGATGGCTCGGAGAGCTTCCGTTAAGGTTCAACGATGTGGAAAGAAAATGGCAGAATCAGAAAAGGAAAAATCATAGTCGCGAAAGTTGGAAAATCCGCCTTCCATTTTCCGCTTTCCGCTAAAGGAGGAAGCAGAAAGTCGGGAGCGGAAGATACAAATGTTTGGTCGTAAAGAGTTAGAACTTCCACCTTCTACTTTCCACAGTCCAAGAATTCACCAGTCTAGAAATCTCCCTCCCAAGATAAACGGTTCGGAAAGCAGGAGAAAGGCGGAAATCGAAAACATAAGAATTTGGTCGTAAAATCCAGAGAACCCGTTTTTCGATTTTCGCCCTCCGCAACTTGATCTCATATCAACGGTGGAAAATGAATCCTACAGAGATCAATGGTGCGGAAGAAGGGAACATGTGCACGAGTTAACTAGACTTCCCAGTATGTGGAACTTGTTATACCCCGCAGTTTTCAACGGCTCAAATAAACGAATGATGAAGATGTACGGTGCAAATTCACTCTACCGATCTAACTTGCACGAAGAAAATAACTTTCCAAATTTGTGGAATCAGTTAAAGGCCTGCATGTTTCAATGGCCAGGATTGATGGTGGTGTAGATCAGCGATGAAGGTAAATTCCACTGATCTAAAATGCTCACGAAAAGTTACTTTTCAAATTTGCAGAATGGCTTAAAGATCGACATATTTTGACGATTGAGATTTAAAGAATATTATATCTACGGTCGTGGTACTTTCCATTGATCCAACTAGCACAGATAAATCAACCTTTCACATCTACAAAATCTTAAAGAGCCACATCATTGAACAGTCAGTATTTAAGCAGGTAAAGATCAATGGTCCATAAGTTTTTTCGCAGGTGAAGATGTAGGCATGAAGGAAACCGTTGCAGAACATCGAAGGACGTTCTGTGCCATCGTTTTCACCCAGCAGGCGTGGTTTCCAAGTATTTAATTTTACATTTTGGTCCATAATGCACATCCCAGCATATTTTCCTGTTTTGTAAATGATCATGGCGAATTTTCCAAATCATAAGTTGTTAGAATTGAAACTCGATTTTGTAACTAATTTTAGGTTTTTGAGTTTGGTCTTGGGAGCCTGTTAACACTATAAATATACCCTCAATAGAGGAATATAGGGTTGGAACCCATGAGGTTCAGGGCTATGTAAATTGAGATCTGCCCTTAATAAAATGAGAGAGATGAATGCGGGCTCGTTGCTGCAAATATTCTTGTGTATGTCATAGTTACAATCTGTACTTTCCTTTCTAATGTGCATGTCTTCTAGTTAAACTTGCCATTATGTTTTTTTTCCATATCTGGAACTAGTGTGTAATAGCTCAGAATTCATATAGGTTTATGTGCTTTCTATTGTTGCAGATGTCCACAAACCCCTTCAACCAAAGTTGATGCAGAATTCATCTCTTGATGCTTTGTGTTAATGGATTGTCATCCTTCCTTCTTTATCACCAAACAAACTGCTATTTGACTGTAACCGAATGCTACCTTGCCTTTGTAGAATTCCCCCTGCAAACTGTTCTGTAATTTATGATTGTGTTGACTCCATAGCCCAATGTATGCTTGCTATGTTTCAACCACCCACACATCTGAATTTTATTTTGTTTGTGTATTTGGCCTTGATAAAAAAAACTATGAGAGATCCCTCTCTAGAAAGGAAGAAGCCAGCTCCCTTTCTTAAAGTGGTTTCGTTGTTACCTTGGGATTTACCTTCCACAACCTTGGGTACATTCTGAGTGCTAACAAATTGGCACCGTTGCCGAGGACAAAAGTGCAAATCAGCCCTGGGAAAAATGACAAAGACTCCAAGAAGAAAGGGCTTTTGTAGGAAAACAAAGACTCCTGCATTTGAAAAAGGTTGTATAAATTGCCCTGGCAACTCCACTGAAAGCTTCTGGAAGGTGACTCCACTAGGGAGACCGGTGGCCAGAAAGACCGATATAGGGAGGAGGGTTCAAATATTTCCTAAGTATGAACGATAGAGTTTTAGATCTGACTATTAATGGTGGAAAATGGTCAGACATCAAGGAGGTCATACATCTTTCACCTGGCGACTCCACATTGTTTTGAGAAATATTTCAAAAGGAATCCTGGCTCCGAGGAGGTCACATACACGAGGTAACCCTAACACTGAAACATTGCTGAGTGTGAAAAATCCAGAAAGATTGCATAGAAGTAGGGGAAAAGAACAAATAGATATTTATTAGTTTGGTGCTTCATCTTCTCAAGAATTTCATAACATTCAAGATTTTGGGCAGGAAACAATTTTTGAAAGGTCCTTGTTGAAATCAAAATATGAATCTGATTTGAAGGAAACTGGAATTAATACCAGTATGTTAGAATCCTATGTGCTTGATTCTCTTTGGAAAACCCTTCAAAACTCTGTGAAAACTAAAGAAATAAACCCTTTTGTTCAAATATTTCAGCCTTATATCCCACCAACTGTTCAAACCCCTCCATCCTTTCAAGCTCCTCCTCTTGTTCCAAATCCACCTAGACAAATGGTTGTTAGGTTTGCTCCATTGGCCTTACCTGTTGTACTGCATGACCTTCCTCAAAATTATCCCCATGAAATTCCCTTCTATGATGGAGATGGAAGTTTCACTGCAAGACAACATGGTGATAGATTTAATGATTATGTGAACTTGGAGCTGGTTGATGAAGATGATGTTAAGATGAGGTTGTTTGTACTAAGTTTGTCAGGAGAGGCAAAGAAATGGTTTAGATATTTACCTGCTAGGTCCATTGCCACATTTGAAGCTTTCCAAACTGCATGCCTAGAAAGAGGGGGTGATAAGACAAGTCCTTTACAGGTGCTTTTTCAATATAATAGCCTTAATAAAGGAGGTTTTGAATCTATCCATGAGTTTTCTGGTCGATTTATGAAGGTGTATAACTCCATTCCTGTAGATATTAAACCCCTTGTAGGCTCTACAAAACTCCATTATGTTGATGCCTTTGATGGTGACTTTGCATTATTATTGAGAGGGAGAAAATCAGCGGGTCTTCCTGCCATGTTTCAAGATGATCTGGAAGTGGAAGCAAATATGATGGCAAGTGGAAAAATAAAGCAGAAAGTAGAAACAAGGAAAGCTAAAGAAGAAAATGTGCCTCCTGCTTCAGCTGCTACTTCTTCTGATGATGAAAACAATGGAGAAGTTGATGGATAGGCTAACTGTGGATAATAGGCCATTGAACATAAATCAGAGTGAGCCTCAAATCAGAAACCCAAACTTCAAAAGGACCAATCCTCCCTTACCTCCACAAATCAAACAGAAAGATATGAGGAATCCTATAAATCTAGATGATCAACAAATATGACCACCCTTTCCTGAGAACTATGTTGCAGAGGAAGATGAGGCTAAATCTATTGAGGATCATATTCACTATTTTGGTGATTTGGATTCTGAAATATACCTCACTAAGGAAGAGCATAGTGTATTTTCTCAGATGGATGACAATAATGATTTTGAGGAAGAATCGGAGCAATACCAAAGAGGATATTTGCATGCTACAGATGGTGTTCATAGAAAGATCGATTTGAGAAATAGAGGTGGTACTGTAAATAAAGGAAGGTTCAATCGAAATCAACCTTCTAGTATCCAACAGAATATAGAAAAGAAAAATGAAAGACAAAAGGATCCTATTGTATATAAATAATCTGGAAATAAAATAGAAAAAACAAAGGAAGTGAAACTACCATAACAGGGGGATGTAGAAAAAACTGTTTCAGCTTTCAATTTGCACACCGAGCTTTCAAAATTGAAAATTTACATTCCTTTCAATGAATTATTGAGAAACATGGAATACGGAGATAAAATAACAGATATGTTCAGGAATCAGAAAAAAAATCAACCCGATAATCATGCTATCTATGTTGTTGATACTGACTTAGAGTTTTCTATTTTCTTTAAGAATGATCTTCCTTGTGGTCCTGGAATTCTTGTACTGATTAGAGTTGAAGAAGATGAAGAGTTTTCAAAAAGACGAGAGGTTTTGGAACAAAAGTAGAAAGACGATCAACCCAATTTCAGACAAGAAGAGGGTTATAAGAATTTGTTTTATGAAGAATGTAATCAGCCTGTCATAAATTCTGTTAGTGATGGTTTTAAGAAATTTTTCAGCCCGCCTATATATGATGAGTATGAGGGCAACTGCTTGGATATTATGCCTAAAAACTAACTATAGATTTTGTGAGTTCAGGACCTGTTAATGAAGAAAATTCCATTGGAATCCAAGGTCGAGGAGCTGAGAATAGAGAAGATAGTGAGTGTGTTGGAAGTGACAGTTTGCATTTATGTCATTCTTCATTTGAATTCCTAAGACATATACTTCAAATATTTAAACAAAAATAGGAATTTGAGATAATGGAAAACTTCATGAACTATCTAGAGGTGGAAGGTAAGAAAGACGATCAATCATACGATCAATCTCAGCATGTGGAAAAACCAATAGTTTATGATGAAGAATTGACTTACAAAGAAGGAGATGAGGACTCTCAATGGAATGCTTCTTTAAACCTTTCAAATTCAGAAATTTCATCTCAAGAAAAAGGATCTTTTTCACTTGATTTCATTGAAGAAAATAATGATATTTCCTTTGAGACATTTGTAAAAAATCAAAATTTAAATTATGATATTTTGAATGAAATATTTGATGTCTCATTTGAAAATTGCCACGAGAATTCCTTTCAAGGTTCTTTTGGAGATCAATCTGACAGGGTACTAGATGAGTTGCATTTTGAGCAGCATGATTATGGAAAGCAAATGATAAAAAGATCTGAAAGTTGTCACGTTTTTTATGATTGTATAGGTGAATATATGGGAAGACTTTTAAGTCAAGATGGTAGGTTATGTGTTTGCAATTATGGATTGGATCACCAAGAAGAAGAGGAGGATTCTAGATGGGATGTTTCTTTATGTCTTTTAAATTCAGAAATTATTTTTCTTGATTCTATTGAAGAACACAGTGATATTTCCTTTGAAATACTTGAAAGGAATCAGGTTTTAAATTCCGAGATTTTAAATGAAAAAGCTGATGTCTCATTTGCAGATTGTCATGAACACATTTTTCAAGATTCCTCGGAAGAGAAGTTTGGCAGGGTGTCAGTGGAGTTACAGTTTGAGCAGCCTTATTGGGGTGAAGAAATGATAGAAAAATGTGGAGGTTGTCAAGGATTCTATGATCCAGTGGAAGATTACCTGGAGAATCTTTGCAGTGGTAATGGTTGGTTATATCTTTACAGTAAAGATCAATTCCTTTATTATAGCCTTTTTCCATTAGGTTCCTTTTTAGTTTTTTTTATCAAGCATGAGGAGAAAAATGGTTTATGGGATCATTTGCTTGATTGGCTTCACTGGAAGTCAGAAGTGTTAGGATTTATAATCCTCCCTTGTCCAAACTGTCTATTAGATTACATTTTCCTAACTTAGAAGTATTTTGATTATTATTGGGTCCACTTGTCCTAATGGGGCCACATGTATCGGTCACTAGAGTGTGGGGAACACCGATAGAGGCTAACTGGGACTGACTGCACATGCATGCATTATTTTAGGCACCTCTTAGACCAATCCCTACATTTTAGGAGCCACTAGGAGTGTCGTCGCCAACCTCCTTCAGTTGTTGGGAGTTGGTAACTAGTTAAGCTTAGTTTCTCTTCATTTACATTCAGTTAATTCTCCTCTAGTTTAGTTAGTGCCAGTTGTGTATGGTTACATGTGGGAAGGAGCCAATTCTCACCTACCACTGCAGTTAGATTGGTTTGATTGATTGTAACTAATGGATTTACTAAATTAGACATCTGGAGTTAACATCTTGGACTCCGATAGTGATTTAGAAATATTTAGTTAGCCATGCAGTCAGATACAGTCAGATCTAGTTGGTGGATTTGAATTCATCCCTAATGATTCGAATTCCTCCTTATGTAACACTATTGTAACACTGGACTCTTTAATGAACATGATACTGTAATTATCTGAGCTATACTCATTTGTTTCCTGTGTGGTTTGATTTGTTCAGTGTATATCTTCATTCCTATTTTATTGCATCAATAATACTAGAATCATTGCTTGATGATATTAATGGCACAAAAATTCTAACATGGTATCACAACCATCTCAAGCAAGCTTCAAGTCTATCTACTCTCCATTAAACACTAGAAGCAGTTGGGTTTCCACATAAGTCCCGCAAAGAGTGCCTTGCTTCCTCTAAATTTATTCAGAGCGGTGGTACGGGCATGACAGACCCTGAAAAAGTGTTCATGTCGAGAGGGAAGGCTTGATTCTAACATAGTGCGAATTATTTTTGGTTTTGTAGTGATAATTTGCACGTTCAACTTCATATGGATTTGATAGTACCAGTTCCTCTGCTTACTCCATCCACAAGATATTCAGGATGGAAATTGAAGATGATTTCATATCTAAAGAGACAAGGTATCTATGAGGTATCTATTGGACTTGCTAAAGATTCTTATAAAGATGAGAATTACTAGATAAATGATGGTGATATAGCTTTTGGAAGAATAGGTCTGGCCATTTCTCCTAGCTTGCGCTACCTTATTGATTCTATTGAATACCCAAAGGATCTCTGGACATAATTGGATAGAACCTTTGGCAAGAACAATGAGGATAATTATAGCACTTTAGAGAGCACACCCAGGACCAAAAGAGTTCTTTATTCAAAATTATTAACCTCTATTATCTCTGATGAATTTGTTCAAGATGAAGAAGAAGCTAAATCTTCCACACAGTCAATTCAAATTGAAGAAAGTCTCCTTGGAGTGACTCCTTCTCCTGCTACACCAGAAGTTTATGAGATCTCTGATATCTCATCTTTTGATATGGATGATCCAGAAGAATACATTCTAATATCTGTTATTGAAGAAAAACTCTCCTTCCATTCTATGCAAAAACTCTCTAGTGATTCTTCTATTTTGAATTTTGTGCATAGTTTACCGGTGATTGTTTCAGAAAATAAAGAGGAATTTGATTTATCTATCTCTAATGATGTTGTTGGTGTGCAGAAAAGTAATAATTTGGATATTTTGGAAATAATATCAGATTGTAGGAGTGATCCATTCACTCTTATTGATCTATAGCTTCCAGTAAATTCCTACATGATTGCATGCACCAAAACTCAGAATTTTGAAGAAGGAGAAAATTGTGCATCTACCGTCTCGATGGAGCACACTCTTGGATATGATATGAACCTATTTGGATCTGATATGTTCTTATTTGGACCTAATTTGATACTAATTGGTTCAATTTTTAAGTTTCAAGAGCTTCCAGTGATTCTTGTAGTTAGTCTCATCAATTTTGGTGTGAAGAATCAAGTACCAAAAGTCTCTTTCAAAATTGTTGCTGGTGATTTGATGTCAATATTATTTTATGAGTTTGTTGATATTATATTTTATGAATATTTGGATATTTTGGAAATAATATCAGATTGTAGGAGTGATTCATTCACTCTCATTAATCTAGAGCTTCCAGCAAATTCCTACACGATTACATGCACCAATACTCAGAAATTTGAAGAAGGAGAAAATTGTGCATCTACCATCTCGGTGGAGTACACTCTTTGGATCTGATATGAAACTATTTGGATCTGATATGATCTTATTTGGATCTAATCTGATATTATTTGGTTCAGGTTTTAATTTTCAAGAGCTTTTAGTAATGCTTGTAGCTGATCTCATCAATTTTGGTATGAAAAATCAAGTACAACAAGTCTCCTTCAAAATTGGTGTTGGGGATTTGATACCATTCCACACTTTTGGATCTAATGTGATCTTATTTGGATCTGATATGATATTATTTGGTTCAAGTCTTAAATTCCAATAGTTTTTAATAACGCTTATAGCTTCTCCCATCAATTTTGGTGTGACAAATCAAGTACCGCGAGTCTCTTCCAAACTTGCTACTTGGGATTTGATGTTGGTGTCCTCTTATAAGTTTCCTGGTATTTTATTTTGTGAATCATTGATTATTTCTGAAGCTATATCATATTATGGAGCTCAAGCATTCGCTCTCCAGAGTCCCAGGGCTTCTCTACCTATCTATTTGATCACATGTTCATCTCCTCATAGAACTAGTAAAGAGGGAGACATTCTACATTCACCTGGACACTTGATCCTAACACTTGGGGCTGATTTTACCTCACATGGTTCGATGTTAAAGGCTTAAATATATCATTTGCTTGGGTGTTCCTCACATGGTTTGAATTCTCGAGCACTTTTGCTCTCTTATCAGTTGATTTCAGTTGCTCTACATGGGTCCAGTTTTCATCCAGCAGCTGTCTATATTTTTTTATTTAGTTGAGCATATTATTCTTCTTCCAAAGAGGAATATTCCTCCTGACATAATCATTCAGTTTGGATTCAGAGGTTCACATGCACAAATTCAGGATGTTGATGCACATAAGAACCAGAATACTGCTTTGTTGTTGCAAATCGCAGCCAAATATTTTGCAAGTTTTTAACTTGTATTTCCTTATTCCTGCTTATCTTGAGGGGGGGAGTTCCCATGAGGTTTTCCCCTATTTCCTCGATTTATTAAGAATAAATTTTTTATCTTTTAGATTGTATATGGGTGACTGTTGGCCTTGTTTCCAGGGCCCACAGTTGTCCAAGTTAGGATTCAGGGGGGGTGTTAGGATTTATAATCCTCCCTTGTCTGAATTGTCTATTAGATTATATTTTACCTAACTTAGGAGTATTTTGATTATTATTGGGTCCACTTGGCCTAATGGGGCCACATGTACCAGTCACTAGAGTGTGGGGAACACCGATAGAGGCTAACGGAGACTGACTGCACTTGCATGCATCAATTTAGGCACTTGCTAGACCAATCCCTACATTTTAGGAGCCATTGGGAGTGTTGGCACCAACCTCCTTCAGTTGTTGGGATTTGGTAACTAGTTAATCTTAGTTTCTCTTCAGTTACATTCAGTTAGTTCTCCTCCAGTTTAGTTAGCGCCAATTATGCATGGCTGCATGTGGGAAGGCACCAGTTCTCACCTACCACTATAGTTAGACTAGTTTGATTGATTGTAACTGGTGGATTTACTAAATTAGACATCTAGAGTTAGCATCTTTGACTCTGATAGTGATTTAGACATATTCAGTTAGCCATGTAGTCAGATCTAGTTGGTGGATTCGAAATCATCCCTAATGATTCGAATTCCTCCTTATGTAACACTATCGTAACACTGGATTCTTTAATGAAGATAATACTGTAATTCTCTAAGCAATACTTCTCTGTTTTTTGTGAGATTTGATTTGTTTAGTTTGTATAATTCATTCCTATTCACTGCATCAATAATTAAGAATCTGATTGCACTCATTGCTTTATGATCTAAATGGCACAACAATTCAAATAAGAAGTCACTTGACTGGGCATTGATGCTCAATAAATAAGGTAGGTAGGTGTGAATAAACTCGACATGGTGAGCATTTATTTCAATAATTTTTCAGTTTGTTTCAGCATCAGTTTAGTTTTTGTTTTTCAAAGCATGTTGGGATTTCAGGAAATAGTGGGAGCCGCCCAATGGATTTGGCACATGGTCTGCAGGTTCTTTGTTGCCTCGCAGGGAGGATAGCATCCCAAGTTGGAGCCATTTGTTAGCACCATTTATGGGCTAAGTAATTGGCAAGGGATTTGGCCAATTATGGTGGAATAAGGTTTGTAAATATTCATATCATATGACCTTAAAGATTGTTGATGAGGATCTACAGGTGTTTGAAGGGATATTTCTAGGTTAAGAATGCCAAATACTTAAAGAAATTCTAATTTTTGACCTTCAAATGCATGTAAATGAAGGAATATGCCCTTAGCTGAATGTTGACATGAAATGGACGACCTGGATACGCAGCGCGGGAGATCAAAGGCCAAAAATCATTTTTGCCTAGGGAAATTCGGGGGCGAAAGAGCGGAAAGGGCCAAAATTTGGTCATAAAGTTGGTATTTCTGACTTCTGCTTTCCACTAAAGGTGGAAGCGGAAGAGACAAAACGCATTGGTGAAAAATGGTAAAGCCTGACTTTCGCTTTTTGTAGTCTGAAATCCAATGGTTCAGAGAGCTTTCGCACAGATCAATGGTGCAAAAAGAAAAAGGGCAGAGATCGGAGGGCAAAAAACTTAGGGATTTGATCATGAAAAGTTGACGTTACGTGTTTTGTGATCCACCAGATCGATGGCTCAGAGCGCTTTCACTAAGGATCAACGATATGGAAAGAAAACAGCGGAAGCAGAAAAGGAAAAATCACAGCCCTGAAAGTTGGAAAATCCGCCTTCCGTTTTTCACTTTCCACAAAAGGCAGAAGTGAAAGATACAAATGTTTGGTTGTAAAGAGTTAGAACTTTTGCCTTCCACTTTCCACAGTCCGAGAATCCGATGGTCTAGAAAGCTCCCACCCAAGACAAACAGTTCGGAAAGGAGGAGAATGGTGGAAATCAGAAACATAAGAATTTGGTCATAAAATGCAAAGAACCTATTTTCTGATTTCCGCCCTTCGAAGCTTGATCTCATATCAACGACCGAAAATGAATCCTGCAGAGATCAACGGTGCGGAAGAAGGGAACATGTGCACAAGTTAACTAGACTTCCCGTATGCAAAACTTGGTATACCCCACAGTTTTCAACGACTCAGATCAACGAATGATGAAGATCTACGGTGCAAATTCACTCCGCTGATCTAACTTGCATGAAGAAAATAACTTTCCAGATTTGCGGAATCGGTTAAAGGCCTGCATGTTTCAATGGCCATAATTAATGTTGGTGTAGATCAGCGGTGGAGGTAAATTCTGCTGATCTAACATGCTCACGAAAAGTCACTTTTCAAATTTGTGGAATGGCTTAAAGATTGGCATATTTCGACGGTTGAGATTTAAAGAAGATCAAATCTATGGTCATGGTAGATTCCACTGATCCAACTAGCACAGATAAATCAACCTTTCAGATCTGTGAAATCTTAAAGAGCCACATCATTGAACGGTCAGGATTTAAGCAGGTAAAGATCAATGGTCCAGAAGATTTTTCGTAGGTGAAGATGCATGCATGAAGGAAACTGTTGCAAAACGTCGAAGGAGGTTATGCGCCATCATTTTCACCCAACAGGAATGGTTTCTAGGTGTTTAATTTTCTATTTTGGTCCATTGTGTGCATCCCAACATGTTTTCTTGTTTTGTAAATGATCATGGCAAATCTACCAGATCATAAGTTGTTAGAATTGATCCCCGATTTTGTAACTGATTTTAGGTTTTCTAGGTTGGTATCGGGAGCGTGTTAACACTATAAATGTACTTTGAATAGAGGAAGACAGGGTTGGAACCCATGAGGTTTAGGGCTATGTAAATTGAGATTTTCCCTTAATAAAATGACAGATCCGAATGTGGGCCCATTGCTGCAAAGATTCCAATGTATGTCATAGTTACAGTCTGTACTTTCATTTCTTATGTGCATGTCTTCCAATTAAACTTACCATTAAGTTTTCTTCCATATTTGGAACTAGTGTGTAATAGCTCATAATTTATATAGGTTTATGCTCTAGCTATTGTTGCAGATATCCACAAACCCCTTCAACCAAAGTTGATGCAAAATTCATCTCTTGATGCTCTGTGTTAATGGACTGTTATCCTTCATTCTTTATCACTAGACAAACTGTTATTTGACTGTAACTGAATGCTACCTTGCCTTTGTAGAATTTCCCCTGCAAATTGTTCTATAATTCATGAATGTGTTGACTCCATAACCCAATGTATGCTTGCTTTGTTTCAACCACCCATGCATCTGAATTTTATTTTGTTTGTGTATCTGGCCATGATAAAAAAACTGTGAGAGATCCCTCTCTAGAAAGGAAGAAGCCAGCTACCTTTCTTAAAGTGGTTTTGCTGTTACCTTGGCATTTACCTTCCACAACCTTGGGTACATTCTGAGTGCTAACAACTTGTACATGCTTCACTATCCACATTTCCATCATTCTTGCTTCCTTAATCTCTGCATATCTATGTATTCTATAAAGTTTCTCTTTGTAATGCCTCTTTAACCTATCCATATAAAAAATTTCTTATTCTCTAAGAGCTCACACTTTAGATTATATTTCCTCCATTTTCTCTCTATGTGTGTTAGGTTTCTCGGCTTCAAGTTGCTACTCAAGTCGTTTCAGTCTCCAACCAGTTTCCTTTTTTTGCATTGACCACATGGGGGCTTCTCTTATTGACCAATATCCTATCACGTTAGTTCATATTGTGGGTTTTAAAATTATCAAAAATTGAACCAATATATTGCAGGTATTGGGGGGGATGAGGGGTTTAAGGTGGGGGTGGGTAGAGTGGTTTATAAGGATTGAGGTATAAAAGGGGGTGGGGAGGAGGTTTTAAGTATTGGGAGGGAGTTTCAACAAAAATACTTTGGGGCAATATCTTGGAAATTAAGGGTATTCTTTAATATCCCACGATCACACGTGCTATGTGAGAGGTTCACTAAGTGAAGTCCCCGTGATTGACCACGACTGTTGTCTCTCCTCCAATTCTTTGTAGCATTGGAAGAAACAAAGATATTTCCCGCATAATCATGCCCTAATCTACTATACCATGATGGTTGGAAGCTAAATTGGTTGGATCCATAGAGGGAGTTTCTACATGAGAATTTCCTCTTTTTTTTTTCTTTCACAACTTCAAAGTCTCCACTTACATTAATTTTATTAGATTGTATTGTGATATATTGTATCCATGATGAACATGCAAAAGATGTGTTCACGAACATCACTGGAGTGCTTGAAGATGGTGAAAGAGAAAAAATTAGTGCCTAACAAATGTTAAAATTAGAGTTGAACATCACTTGCCCAATACTAAGCATGTGTTGTGATTTAAATACTCAAAACATGGACTTGTGTCTAGCATTTAAAGAATCAATGGTGTGCAAATGAATCTTGGGTGATGGTCCCAACAACTTATGGCAGTCAGCTGATATTACATGCTAAAAGGACATGAACCACTTACTCTTCCCAAAGACCACAAGCAATTAATACTCTAAGCTAGGATGCCAACCTCCCTATGGGTCTTACGGCTGGACTAGATGGGACGGTAGCACAACACTTGTTCCAGACTTATTTATATATGGATGTTATAAGATATTAATCTTTTTTGCATATATTGCATGGATAAATGATAACAAGTTTTAACTTGCTATAAACAATGCAATCAAGTAGTCACCACTCTATCACAAACAAGGATCTATGTTGTAAGTTATTTCAATGCAATACATGCTAAAATCAAGCCTCCAAAACTTGAAACTTTATTGTGTTGGGTCATCATTATTATAAACTATGTGGCTCTACAAACTCCCTCATCATCATTGTTAATATCTTCTACTAGATTCCTAATTGGAGCTAGCTTTGTCAGAAACCTTCACAAATATCTATTGCTTTGGATGTCCCACTATTCCTAATCTTAATTTACACTAAAGTATATATATAGAAATGACCTCTAGTGCACGAGATAGACAACACATATGTTTACATATTTGGTTGTTTTCTAGGTGTGGAAATCTCAATAACATTTCTTGACAAATTATTGTTCGAGCTATATATTGTGCTTGCAACCTTCTTAAAAATTGCAATATAAAGGAAGAATTATTTATTTGCCCAACAATATGCCCTTTTCCAATTTCACATGGTCAAATTGGGATTTCTTTGTTGACAACAAATGTTGGTCATTATGGGTAAAATTCCCAAATAAAAAAATTATGTCAAAAATATGGTGTTTATAATTTATGTTGTTTTCAGGTGTACGTTCCATATTTGAAGGAACATGCACCTTTTGGGATTCATCAATTTTTTTATCTTACTTTCTATTTATTTAAACAACAAGAAATGAAGAAAGAGAATGTGTGTGAGATATTTCTTGATTGATATCACTGCAAGCTGTTAGATATTCAAAATTAGTGGTTTTGTGATCTTCTTTTGTGACAGGTTTAGATATATAAAAGTTAGGTAGTTGCATGGAAATTATACTTATTAAATGCACATGTCTACAATATTTTGTTGGTACGATACATTTTTTTGTTTTTTCAGTTTTTCTATAGTACTACACTATATTTCAATGCATTTTTTTGTGAAATATTACACTATATAAATACTTATACAAACTTAGGCCACAATTAAAATAATAATTATAATGAAACAAATACCTTATTTTAAATTTAATTTATTGAAACTACTAGCTATTTTCATATTCATTACCTAACAAAAACAACAAACACTACCAATTCCTCAAAGGCATAAAGAAGGACTTGCTACTCAACAACTTCCCTTGTTATCATACAAGCTTGTTCTTGTTCGTTCAGGCTTACTTTTTCAACATAACAATTTACTTACATACCATGACTTACTTTATCTAACTTTTTAGACATCTTAAAAAACATGATTGGGCTTTGTGCCTTTTTAATTCCTTGCTTGCCCACTTCGAAAAGAAAAGAATATGTGACCGTGTGAGTCTTCTTTGTGTTATGAAATCTTTTAATAATCGAATTTAACTTAATTATGATAAATTATTAAAGTTATATTTAACCCCATGTAAAGGGATTTTAGAATTGGAAAAAAAAAGGATTTTAGAATTGAAAAAAAAAGTTTCTCCAAAGAAGTGATTGCACTTTATAACCCTATTAAATGTAAATTATAAGGGTTACACGTGATATTGGTGTAGATAAATATAAATGGAAAGAATGTATAAAGATGAAATTAATAAAAAATGATTGAATATTAAAATTTTAAGTATATTTTAACGTAATATTTAATAAAATTAAAATTATAATAATTGTTTAGTTTTTTTTTGGAAAACTAAACGAAAACTAAACAATCATGAACAAATTAATCTTATTTTTTATGGCAAAAAACTATAATTTAATATTTATTAGATTTTAAATGAAAATAAATCAATATTATTTTTATGAGAGAATTAAAGTTAATTTGGAGGAACAAATGAAGAGTAATGGTTTGGTTACATAAGGGAGTGTGAATATCTTTATTGATAGGTATATTGCATGGTAAGAATGTAGAAGGAATAGATTATTTTGGTTGAATTATGTGATTAGGTAGAGAAAGACTTAGTTGCAGCAAATTTCATATAAGTATTAAAACTAATTTAAATGCAAATTTTATATCAGCACTAATAATCATTTAAACACAAATACAATCAATGGTACTATCATTGAAGTGTAAATACATCAATACCTTGTTTTATGATGAAGAGCATATGAAATATATATAAGCAACTTCAATACCTTGGTTTGTGTTAGTCAAAATGGTTCATGGATTTAGATGTGTCTTATCCTAAAAGCATGTAGATTGTTTTGCTATAAAAACAATGACATCAAATTAATTTTTTCCCACCCTAAAAGGCTCCACCCATGAACAACAAATCATTATGTCTAATTTGGCATCAAATGTTTAGGAATTTGTTAATCCTATGAATATTTAGGAAAACACCTTTTTTTTTTCAGAGGAAAAAATACCAGTCTTTGTTATTCATATGAATTAAAAGACATCAAGTACAAATAAACAAAAGATGCTGAAATTTACATCTCGTGGAAAAAAGATGTAAACAAACAGAACTATCAAATAAATAAAGTCTGATCATAGCAGACTTTTCTTATCATCCCTGATAAATCAGTTCAGAACTATTATGCAATATCGGAGATGGTCGTCAAACATACATTCCAGAGCATAACCTTCTGGCAGCATGGTCTCATATAAATAACCAACCCAATATAATCAATCAAATGCTGATAGATAGAGCTGAACAAAAAACAATGCTCAGTAACACTAAAAAAGATACAATTGGCCATGATTGATGACCCTTCCATCCAAAGTCTCGGAGAACTTTCCATACCCCATTTCCAGATTCAATGCCTGTTTTGAGAGACCGTCTGCCAACGAGTTATGCTCATGGAAGATGTGTTTGAAAATCATCAGAGGGGCCAAATGGAGCATAGATCTAATATCTTTACACCAGTGCATCAGATTTGGAACATCAAGTGTGGAGAGACTGTTTATCCAAGAAATAATAATCATAGAGTCACCATAGATCAACTGCAAAGGTAGGCCCATTAACAAGCTCACCCTTAGGACTGCCCAGAGAACCAATAATTCAGCTCGAGTGTTTGTACTGTTTCCAATACCCATAGAGAAGCTGAAAAGGTGAGAATCATTTAGATAAATTACAAAACCAGAACCTCTGATATTCCTTGCAGCAGCCCCATCGAAGAAAGCACAAGGAAAAACTTTCGTTGGTTCGCACCCAATGTGCCTAATTTTTTTAATTCTCAAAGGAGGAGTATACAGACTTAATAAACCTTCGATCTTGGATAAAAGAACAGAGACAGCAGGTTTTTTGTTTTCATATAAACAGCAGTTGCGATGAAGCCAAAGACCCCAGAATATAAATATTGGCAGAAATCTATAGGCAGCTATGCATGTAGATGAACCATACCACTGGGCCAGAAAAGTCAAGACTGAGTTAAGCACGGGCTAGGAGAAACCCAATTTTGTCTTCTAGCGGAAGTTGAGATTTTAAGCCAGCTTTAGGAAAACACTTAAAACAATATTTGTTAGTTCTTCATACAATCTTCCTTACAACCTTATTCTTCATTGTTAGAACTATGCTTATTAAAACACTATCAATTTGGTATTTCTATATGATGATGAGTTTCTTCAACAACATGTTTTTTGTTTGCTAGTTATTTGTGCATGACAATACTAAGATACTTTATTTATCGTAATTTTTCATATGTGTTAACAATAAAATTAACAGCCTTGAGAGTGATGATCTAAAAACATATTTTTATTTCACCCGCAACATGAAGATCATAATTTTGGAATAATTTAGAGCTTTAATCCCTCATTTGATCACTGCTTCCAAAGAGGAAGAAATGTTTGAAGACAAAGGTTGCTCTAGAGAGGACAAGTCCATGACCACTTAAGGGTCAAAACCCAGTTTCCATAAATCCTACAATGGAAAGGATACATAACATGTGTATTAATTGTCATGAAAATCCTGAAAAAAATCAAGTTAACTGCTTAAAGAACTATGAAAAGTGGGTTTTTGATGAAAATAATAAAAAATTATGAAAAAAAGTTTATTCCCACATTCATGTTTAGTAATCGGATGAACAAATCCCAATGCTATATAAGAAATTCATATGAATGAATTAAAGGACAAAGAAAGTGAGAGTAAAGGCATGCAGGAGGAATTGAAGGCTAGAAATGGCTTCTCTACTACAGAGGTTTCTGGGCATCAAAGGCACGGATGGTAGAGGAGTAAGTCTAAGCAAAGGGTAAGGAAGGAACCTTCAAGGATTGTAAGTATTTCTTCATTTCATCTATTATGAATCAATTCAGTTCCCCCTCCCCAATTTTTGTTCATTGTTTTCCCTCCAAGTTTTATTTTGAAATTGAATTGGTAGGAAACTAGATCTATCTTGAATTTCTTAAATATTGTTTGGTAGGATAGTATGAATGATGTTTTGTGGTTAGATTTGCAGGTGTGAAGGAGATTCAAAGCACTGTAAGATCGGCTATCAAGAAACTCCATCAAACTTCAAGGCTACAAGAGGTATTCTCCTGTCTTCCTCCCCTTCTCAAACTCCGTGAAAGAAAACTTAAGATCTTAGGTTAATTGTGATAATTGGTTTGTATCTCAGTCAATTGAGCTTCACCCACCCCATAGAAATAGGAGAGTAAAACATAACTTTAGCCGTAGAAAACTCCACTAACATATTGGCGACTCCGTTGGGGATTTGGGGTTTAATTATTGATTTCTTGAATTTTTACTCATTTTGGGTGTTTCTTTCCTTTAGATATTTCTATTCATGCTTAATCTCTGTTATTAGACCCCTTAATTCATATTAGGAGTCGAAAACCAACCTGAATCTACCTTTTAAACATCAATTGCAGGTGTACTTGGGTCAGATCTTCAAGTTTATTGGATTGATCTTGTTGACACTCCTAGTTAGCTTACACAGATTTGAATCCCCATTCTGACACCCTTTTGACCTTACCAAAGTTTGTCAGTCACACTCTATGTGTTAAGGCAACAGAGCATCGCCCACAGTACATGAAAGTCACGGGTTCTTGATGTTTTGGGCATAAAATCCTCATTTATTGACTATTTTGAGTGATTCTTTTTTATATGGTTAGCTTAGGAATCCTACAACATATCTATTGGACATTTATTACACATAATTTGGCTAATATTTGTAGATTTTTTTAATGATTTTAAAGATTTGTGTGCTTACTAGCTTGAAAATTGTGAAAAACTAAGAATTGCAAATCACTATTTTAGGCCTATATTTAGGTATGATTTTGAACTTTGATTTGCAATTTTTAGAAACCTCCTTAAAATCTCAGAAAATAACTTTAATTAGTAATTTTTTTAGTTTTGTTCAAGTTTTTCTTTAAACTATTGCTCAAATATGAATGTTTAGGACATATTTACCATTTAGATCCTTTATTTCACTATTAATGGATAAAATTTTGTCTAATTTGGTCACTTTAATCATTTGTTTGCATAAGAAAATTGTTAAAAAAATGAAGAACATGATACATTGTTTCAATTTATGAACCTTTAGGCCATGGAATTTTGAGTTGCATGAACTTGATGACTTGACACACAACATGGCATCACAGCTAAGACAGAGTTAGAACCATCAATTAAATAAAATTCACAGAAAAATTCAAAAAATTGGACCTCTCACTTAAGATAAATTAAAAAAAAAATTCCCTCCAAAACATAGGAAAATGGCTTGAACAAGTAAAATTTTCTTTTAGATAAATTAATTTGAATTTATTGAAGAATAATTAGATGAGTTTGTTTGTAATTCTCAAATTTCTTCTGATACGTTGTGTTCGAGCCCTACGTGTCCTCTTCACTCGCACTTTCGGGCAATCTTATAAACGAGAAATAGGGATCTCAAGTGTAGTAGCCATCTTTTGAAGTTTTGAAGTATATTGTAGAGCCACGAATATCCTCTTCACTTGTGCTTTCAGGAGGTCTTGTGAATGAGAAAGTGTATCTCAAGTGCAAATTCTTGTCAGTTTTAGAATTTCGAAAGATATTTAGAATTTTGCATTGATTTTCAAACCATCGATTTGGAACATTAAATTCAACATTCACAAAGAAAACATTATGCAATTGTAAAATCAAAATTGAATCATTATCCTACATTTAAAAATCAGTTTTGGAGACTTATTAGAAATAGGAAAAACAATGAACATTCAAACATTTTCCATTTCTAATTATTGATAGTTGAAACAAGTTGAACACATCTTATGTTTGAATCCAACCTCTTCAACCCTTGCTAAAAATTTGGAAACTTATTTGAAAGGAAGAAGTTAATAATGTGTGACGATAAAACATCACTTCTTTAGAAAAAAGCTTTTTCAAATTCGTAAAAATGATTCTATTTTGCAATATACATGTTTGAAGGATCTCAAAGAACCTCTTACTCTTCCATAGTATAGAAGTTCATTGAAATAAAGGAAAGAGTAGTGAGCATTGTGCATTTGATTGGTTCAACATTTTGAGTCACAAACACCACCAGTTTCACTATCACTCCTCCAAAATAAGAAAAATACCCTAAAATTAACGCTTAATATAAAAGCTATCAAGATTCTTTTTTATATCACCAACATAGAATAGGATAATGCCTTGGAATAAGATTGGAGAGTTAACACTTCATCGGCCACATAATTTTGAAACTAGTATTGACTAAAAAGATATCAAATCCATTACTCGCAAAGAGTGCATGCGAGGAAAGTGATTCCACCACATGCATTAAGCACGAGGTCAATCCGAATTAGTAAGGGTTGAACCCCTCTTGCTTATTTGGTGGGATATGAGCACATTATAATATTTCAATTAAGTGACAAGTCCTCGGTGTGACATCACTTTCTTGAGATATCTAGTCTATGTGAGTTATCTTAGATTGACAATTTTCCCACCCACCACTGACTGTGAAGTGGTAACCACAGTTTCTTTTCCTAGGTCATCACACATTCTATTGTAAGTGGGGAACTCTTGCAGTACCTAAGACAACCAGAAGGTTGTTTCAACTCCTTGGGAGGGTGAGTAGCCAAGAGCTAACCGTTTGCACATTTGGTGATTGAAGAACAATGTAAATGTTTCTCATACCTTCACTATTTAGTAATTGTTGAGGCTTGATGTCCCTCACGAGCTACCAGTCTTGGAAGGCCCTCTAATCCATCTTTTCACTGAACTCTGGTTCTTTAGAAAGAAGTTTGCTTGCTGATTTTATTAGGAATTTTTTAGATGTGTGGACACTTTGATTTTTGTTCAAGTCTAGTTTCCTTTAGGATTGTTTGATTGTATTTTGATATACTCTAATAAACAAATCCTTTTATTAAACTTCATAGTGATTAATCTTTCGATCCACATGTCAAGGTGGAAGCAAGGCAAGTTACCCAAGTTTGAAGGCCCCACTACATTGTGGAGGCAGATAGTGTTGAAATAATGTAACTTCGGAAGATATTCTAGTTGTATTGTATTCCTCCTATTGGAGATGAGTTTGGTCTTGTTAGAGTCGTTGAAGGATACAATGTAAACCTCCAAATGTAAGTCGAGTCATTAGTACCCAAGCATCAATATAATAAATGTTATTTGTAATGTCTATTTGGACAAGTCTGCCCTAACATCTAGTGAAGTAGGCCCCACCAAGTTATAGGTCAAGTCAATGGAAGAATATAAATAGGAGGTGCTCCCCTTCATTTGTACTCACTCACTCAAGCATTTTTGCAAGAGAGAGAAGAACTAGTGCACCTGGAAGAAGTTAGAAGAAGTTGTGTGGGTTTTACACTGCTTTGGTTGAGATCTATACTAAAGAATTTTTGTGGGGTTTTCTCCCTTGTGGTTTCCCCGAGGAAAATCTTTGTGTTCTTATGCTCTTATGTTTTATGTGCATGTTGTTCTTTCAGTGATCTTCTAGCAATTTGTCTTAAGATATTATTTAAGCAAATTTGATAAAAACTAACATGGTATCAGAGCTACCCTGAAAGGAAGCACTGCATAGATGGGGTTTGTCATTCTGAACAAATCCCTCGACAGATCAACCAAGAAAGAGAGCTCCCTCAACTCGCCCTTGAAGATCGCATCTTTCAGTGAATACAAATACAGAATCCAAGAAGTTTCAGTTTTTTACTAGTAACTGCTACTGAGACAAACTAGGGTTTCATTTTTTCTGAGACTCCATCATTAATCTCAGGAAAAGCAAGTTACAGTCTACCTCGCCTTAGGGAGGTGCATCTTTTTCACTTGTCAACCCTATTAGGGTTTCCAGTTGAAAAATTAGGGTTTCTACATCAAACCCTAGATCAACCATAAGGAGGTTAGCCAGAAACTATTTTCTTCAAGTAAGCACTTTTCCTCCTTGTTCCATTTGAAGTTCTCATTCTATTGAAGATGACTAAGAACACCAAGCTAGATGAAAAGCTTGAAGGTGCTAAAAACTTTAGAGCATGGAAGTATAGAATCATGCTCATCCTACAAGAGAATGATATAGAAAAGTTTGTGAAGGAGGAAGTGAAAGAACCAGAATAGGAGGAAGCCAAGTCCAAGCATAATAAGGATATGATCATAGCCAAAAGGATCATAGCTGAATCCATCAAGGATAATTTGATCCCTTAATTATCATCAAGGGAAACTCCAAAATAAATGTTTGATGCTCTCTCCAGTCTATTTAAAGGAAGAAACATCAACAGGAAAATGGCTCTGGGAAATCACCTCAAAAGTGTAAAGACTCTAAAATCATAGACTATGCAATCTTACTTTTTAAGAGTAGCTCAAATTAGAGATCAACTAGAAGCCATTGGTGATACAGTAGAAGAAGCATAAATTGTGATGACCACCTTAAATGGTATTCCAAGAGATTGGGAAGCTTTTATCCGAGGAATTTTCTTAAGAAGGAAACTAACTAAATTCAGGAAGCTATGGGAAGAATGTGTCTAAGAAGAAGAAAGAATCTAATCCAAAGGGGTAAAACTAAATGACGATGAAGATCAAGCCTTGACAGGCCATGCCAAAGGCAAACACAAAAGGAAGATTCATGATCATCCTCACAAGACTCAAGGGTTCAAAAGACCCAAGAGATACTTCTCAAATTTTGAGTGCTTCACTTGTCATAAATTGGGACACATTGCCATCAACTATCCCATGAAAGTAGAAAGAGTTAAAAAGATGAAAAGATTCCAAGATCATGTTGTTGAAGATAGTGATCAAGAAGTTGAAGAGGAAGCAAAGAAATATGAAGAATCCAGTGAAGAATATGTATTGATCTTTGCCCTAATAGGATCAGTCTCTCCAAGCAATGATACCTGGTTAGTAGAAAATGGTGCATCCAAGCACATGACAGCTTAGAAGGACTCACTATCATGACTTGTACAAAATGAATAACCACACAAAGTAATGCTTGGAGATGATTCCCAATATCCCATCAAAGGAATGGGAGAAGCATCCTATAAGTTGGACTCTGGCAAGTCCATGAAGATTAAAAATGTTTTATATGTCCCTAGACTAAAGAAGAACCTACTATCTATTTCAGCTTTGGACAAGAGAGGGTTCATAGTTGCCTTCATAGATGGAAAAGTCCTCATGTGGTCAAAAGGAAAGACCATAGATGATGTAGTAGAAATTGGAATTGAAGAAGGAGGACTATACAAAATGAAGGGACATGCAGATTCAGCCTTATCAACCAACACAATAAATCCATGTGAGCTTTGGCACAGAAGGATTGCTCACATTCATTACACAACTCTATCAATAGTAAGCAAGGTTGTGACTGGTCTACCAGAAATCTAGATAGAACATGAAGGAGTATGCAAAGGATGTGCACAAGGAGAGAATACTAAGAATCCATATCCAAAAAGTGACAGCAAAGTAAAAGGGATCTTAGATATCATCCATTCAGATATATGTGGGCCAATGCAAACAACTTCATTAAGTGGGTATGTTTACTATGCTTCTTTTATTGATGACTATTCCTGAAAGACTTGGATATATTTCTTGAAAAAGAAGGATGAAGTGTTTGAAAGGTTTAAAGAATTTAAGGCCCTAGTAGAAAATCTATCTGAGAGAAAAATAAAGATTTTAAGATCAGATAATGGAGGAGAGTACACATCAAATGAATTCAATGATTTCTGCAAGGAAGCTGGGATTAAGAGGGAGCTCACCATTCCCTATAATCCTTAACAAAATGGTGTGGTTGAAAGAAATAATAGATCTATCATGGAAGCAGTAAAAGCTATGATACATGATCAAGGTCTACCAATGTACCTATGGGAAGAAGCATCCAAAACAACAGTACATGTACAGAACATAATCTCCCACATTGCCCTTGGGAACAAAACCCCAGAAGAAATGTTCTCCAAAGAAAATCCCGAGGTATGTCACCTAAATATTTTTGGTTGTCCTATGTATATTCATATTCCTAAGGAGAAAAGAACAAAGCTAGATCCTTCAGGAAAGAAGGGATTGTTTGTAGGATATAGTGAACAGTCAAAATCCTATCAAATCTATATCGCAGGATACCGTCAGATTGAACTTAGCAGAGATGTAACTTTTGATGAAGATACAACTTTCAGAAATTCAAGGAAAGTTAAAGAAGATGAAGAGGAACATGGAAACCCCAAAGCTGCAGAGGATCCTACACCAATTACGAATGAAGAAGAAATTTAGATACCCGAGGATCATGATATGACTGAACCTCAGTTGCCAGAAGAATTGCCTAGTGAAATGATTTCTAGAAAGAGAAATCCTACTTGGGCTTGTGATGTAATTGAAGAAGCAAAAAGTCTTGGTGGCTCGGAAGGAACCATTAGAGAAAGAAAGAAGCCAAAGTCATATCCCAGCTATATAAATTTGATGAGTGATCTAGTTGATAAAGAACCAACATGTTTTGAAGAAGCAACAAAACATAAGGAATGGGTTGATGCAATGGTCGAGGAATACCAATCCGTAATAAAGAATGATGTGTGGGATATAGTCCCAAGACCAAAAGACAAATCAGTGGTATCCTTGAAGTGGATCTTCAAAACAAAGCATTCCACAGATGGTACTATAGAAAAGTACAAGGAAAGATTCGTAGCTAGAGGGTTCTCCCAAAAGGAAGGAATTGATTATGAAGAGACCTTTTCTCCTATAGCAAGGTACACTTCAATTAGAACTGTTCTTGCCTTAGCAACCAAAAATAAATGGAAGCTACATCAAATGGACGTGAAGACAACTTTTCTAAATGGATTGATAGAAGAAGAAGTGTATATCGAACAACTGCAAGGTTTCGATACCGACAATCAAGAAGCTTATGTGTGCAGACTTAAGAAAACATTGTATGGGCTAAAACAAGCACCCAGAGCATGGTACAAAAGAATAGATGGATTCTTGATGAATTTAGGCTTTACCAAGAGTAAGGTAGATTCTAACATTTACTATAAGGTTGAGGATGATGGGCTTATGATATTACTATTATATGTGGATGACTTATTCTTAACAGGAGAAGATAAGCCCATCAACAAATGTAAGAAGAAGCTTGCTGCAGAATTTGAGATGAAAGACCTTGGAATGATGCACTACTTTCTAGGTCTTGAAGTTTGGCAATTTCCAGATGATATTTTCTGAAACCAAGGAAAATATATGGTAGAAATTTTAAAGAGGTTTGGAATGTTAGATTGTAAGTCCATGACTGCTTCGATGACAACCAACTTGCAGTTATTGAATGATGATATATCGAAAACTGTAGATGCCAACTTGTACAGACAAATTATTGGTTCACTAATGTACTTAACCAATACAAGACCAAATATATGTTTTGCTGTAAACACACTAAGTCAGTACATGGTGAATCCCAAGCATATTCACTTGATAGGAGAAAAACATGTGATGAGGTATCTAAAGGGTACTTTAGATTATGGGCTCATATATTCATCAGATGGTGAGATCATATTACATGGGTTCACAGACTCAGATTGGGTAGGAAGTGCTAAAGATAGAAAGAGCACATCGGGTTGTTGTTTTAGCTTGGGATTAGGCATGATCTCATGGTTCAGTAGAAAGCAGACCAGTATTGCACTTATCACAACAGAGGAAAAATAAATCGTTGCTTGTTCAGCTTATAATGAAGCAGTATGGCTTTGAAAGATGTTGGCAGGTTTATTTGATGAAGAGATAGATGTTACTGATATCCTTTGTGATAATCAGATCTGTATCAAGATGACAAAAAATCCATTTTTCCCTGATAAGTCAAAACATATTGAAGTAAGATATCACTTCATTCGAGACATGGTGCAGAAAGGAGTTGTAGAGCTTAAGTATGTTCCTACAGAGGAACAAGTGGCAGATGTGTTGACTAAGCCTCTGGATCGTGTAAAGTTTGAACACTTTTGAGACAAGCTTGGTGTAGTCCAAAATGACCTCCCTTGAAAGAGGGAGTGACAGTAGACGATGGATGCAGTGGTGAGTAGGTCAGTCTAGAGGAGGGTATGTCTTGCTAGGCTTGTTTGGCTCAAAAGGGTTAGTAAGCCAGATGAGGCATGTCGATTCTAGGGGGGTTAGTATGTCTGGCTAGGCTTGTTTGGCCCAAAAGGGTTAGTAAGCCAGACAAGGCTTGTTTGGTCCCCAGGAAGATCCATCTATCTAACTAGGCTTGTTTGGTCCCTAGGAAGATCCATCTGTCTAACTAGGCTTGTTTGGCTCAAAAGAGTTAGTAAGTTAGACAAAATGCCTGGATGGATCTACCAGCCAACTCACCGTGATGCTGCTCCAAGAAGATGAAGGGAAATATGTATCTTTAGTATTGCTATATTGTTGATTGTTGATGATTGTTGAGATGCTTGATGATTATTATAGTATTGCTATACTGTTGAGATGTGTAGTTCAGTATTGCTATACTAATGACTGTTTATCTTAGTATTGTTATACTTATGGTTGTTGAGATGATTGGTTCAACATTGATATGCTGGTTGTTGAGATGATTGATTCAATATTGTTATACTGATGATGGATTGAGATGTATGTTTCAGTATTGTTATACTAATACTGATCATGGATTAAGATGAATGCTTCATTATTGATTATATTGATGATTGATTAGATGTTTTCAGTATTGTCACATTGTTGAGATGTCTGACTAATGAATGATTGTTAGATGCTAAGATGTTTATTGAGATAGTTTCAGTGTTGTTACACTGATTGATGTGATAGCCTCATTATTCCTATATTGATGAGACAGATTCAGTATCTCTATACTGATGATGATGCTTATGATGATGATGTTCCAACATCTCTATGTTGGTAATGCAGATGATGATCTAGCACTACAGATGATTTGATTTTTAGCACTAACATGCTAATTATGTTGTTGATTGTTTCATTATTTTCATACTGTTGATACAGATGATGATGATGTTGTTTCAGTATTCACATACTGAAGATACAAATGATGGTGGTTTAGTATTTACATGCTGAAGATGCAATTGGTAATACTTGTGACACAGATGATGATGTGTACTCACATACTGAAGATGCAGATGATGATGGTTCAGTATTCACATACCGAAGATGCAGATGATGACAGTTCAGATGATAATGTTGCAGATGAAAGTTTAGTGTTCACACACTGATGATGACCATTAAATGATTCAGAAGATGTTACAGTATTCACAAACTGAAGATGTAGATGACAACAGTCCAGATGATGATGTTACAGATGAAAGTTTAGTGTTCACACACTGATGATGACCAATAGATGATTCATAAGATGTTCCAGTATTCACATACTGATACTATAGAAGATGGTCCAAAAGATGAAGCAACATATGATGATGATCCAGAAGATGATTGAAGAAAGATGATTGCAGAAGAAGATCCAGTTGAGATCGATGATGAAGATATATGATGTTGTACCAAAACTTCCTATGACATAATCACCAGTTAGTTGTACAGTTGTAATAGTAGCAGTTGCTACTACAGTTGAATACCTTCATAGTTAAGAGGGAGAGTTAAAATAATGCAACTTCGGAATATATTCTAGTTGTATTGTATTCCTCCTATTGGAGATGAGTTTGGTCTTGTTAGAGTCATTGAAGGATGCAATGTAAACCTACGAATGTAATTCGGGTCATTAGTAACCAAGTGTCAATATAATAAATGTTATTTGTAATGTCTAGTTGGACAAGTCGGCCCTGGCAACTAGTGAAGTCGACCCCACCAAGTTAGAGGTCAAGTCAATAGAAGAATATAAATCGAAGGCTCTCCCCTTCATTTGTACTCACTCACTCAAGTAGTTTTGCAAGAGTGAGAAGAACTAGTGCACTTGGAAGAAGTTAGAAGAAGTTGTCTGGGTTTTACACTGCTCTGGTCAAGACCTATACTGAGGAAGTTTTGCGGGGTTTTATCCCTTGTGGTTACCCCGAGGAAAATCTTTGTGTTCTTATACTCTTATTTTTTTTGTGCATGTTGTTCTTTCAGTGATCTTCTAGTAATTTGTTTTAAGATATTATCTAAGCAAATTTGATAAAAACAAACAGATACATGAACCACATCTTTGTGACTTGGAAACTAAACTACTTATAAACCCAATCAAATGTTACTACAGAAGAACAACATCAAACCAATTCTCAGAATTTGTCACATCATGGATGAAACATAGATAAAGTTGATGATCTTACTTTAGTTGAAATTGAAAATAGAATATCACGCAATTGCTCACGTAAATCCATCCTTAGCACATCATTTAAACCCAGTCATACTTACGGAAAGTGAGTCATCGATTAATCTTTTTTGAAAGTTGGAATAATATGCAGCACATTACAGTTAACCCTTTGGCTTTGTTAGGAGTTCAAGGGACCACGTCAATGTAACCTCAAATGGTTGCAAGAGGTTATCAAAGTCTTCTTGGCACACCCAATAGTTGTCTAGGTTCTACTTCTGGAGGAAACCCTTTCCCATGGAATGTTAATATTCCCAGAGAGAATAATGCATACTAGAACACAAATGCCAATTGGAACTATCCATCACTGATGGGAGGAAATTCCCCAGAGGGTTATCCTCTAATTTATCCTAGCACAATTCCTAGGGGAAATCCACCTAATACACAAGTTTAGGGTAAATCCACCTAATGCACAATGCCTAGGGGAAATCCACCTAATGCCTAAGTTGCTCATAACAAAAATGTTGTTGAGGAAATAACTCAAGGTTCATGTGCCATGTCCGCCATGGAGGTATTGCAATATTGTCCCGCACAAAGAAAGGAACTTGTCTTCAACTAGATATGTTGATCCATCTGATGTGACTTCAATCACACTAGACACATACCAGTTAACATGTAGGACCCCTTCCGAAGTTGCTTTTGAAATAAAATTAACATCTCATGGCAAGAACATTTTTCGAACCATAGTTGATGAAGGGGCCTAAACTTGTGTCATGTCGTTTAAATGTTGGCAAGCATTAGGATCACCCACCTTAGTTCAATCCCATTCTGTGCTAAAAGCATTTGAGGGACCTTCATTCTCTCCTCACAGACTTATTTTAGCTTGCCCTATTGAATGGGGTGACAAAACAGTCATAATGGATGTTGAGGTAGTAGATGCGCCTATAGATTACAATTTAATATTAGGACGTAGTTGGAAACATGCGATGATGGCTAAAATATATTCAAATTATTGAGTGATTTAGTTCCCTCATTGGGGGAATATTGTCATGATCGACCAATTAGATTACTACATGATTGAAACGATTATTCAGCCGAATGTCCCTTTCATTAGGGATGCTCTAAAGGAGGTTCAAGATATTGGGGTAGGATCGTTCAAAAATGACTCCCTCATGGGAAACTCTATGATCTCGCAACCCTTATTTGTTGTAGACGTGTCATACCAAGATATTGAAATGCCTTTGACATATTTGGATCAAAATATTCCCTTGACAGAGGAATATGATCAAGTTACTTGACCCATTTTGGCTGTGAGCTTTCCTAACTCACTTGATTTATTGGACAAAATTTTATCATCAACTGAAACTGTCCTTGAAGTCATAAAAATTTAGTTGCACCCACCTAAGGACATCTTTTGTGGGTCCACTAGGAGCATGCTAGGTTTAAATCCACCAAAGTATAGGATCATCCTTTGTATGTTCCTCGATCTTATCAGGTATATTTGGAAGAAGGCATACAAGGCATATAGGTTTAGGTTATTCCTCTATGAAAATGCATTTGAATTTTTTGCAACCCAAACTTGCCATAGGGTCGAACCTGTTGGAAATTGGTGGGTCATCCCATCATATTTGTGTTTTCCACCATTCTAATAGAAGAGCCTACCAAACACGAGACACCCTAGTCAGCACCGCATTGCCATTTTGGTGCCCATGCCGAGTTATTCTCATAGCCATGGCAGCTCAATTAGTCCCATCATGACTTGGGGTTTGAGACCACATACTTCTCTTCCATAAGTTATGACCATTTCCTGATGGGATCCATATTTCATGTCAGTTTACATAAGTAGGTGTTAAAATATTTGCATGAACATTTGTGGTTACTGATTCAATGCTCATTGCTTATGTTGAGTATATGCTTTTGCAGTACTTTTTGCTCAAGATGCCTATAAGCCATTGCTTTTGTTTAAGTTGACCTATAAATGTGAGAACCATTTGATTCAGGTAGTTGAAGATACACCACGATTCATGGTGATTTATGATTTTTGTGTTGTCACATGAATTGGCATGAAATAAACCACATTACCGCTTTCTTACTTGGCCATTGCACCAGAATGGATAACCGTAGTTACTTGGTTCTATTTAGTCGTCTGTCGACACATAGTCCTGCTTTAGATAGCCAATCCATGGAGGGAACATCCACACGAGTGTGCACAACTAGCTCAATCCTTGTGTATCTTTTCCTTTGCCTGACCCGTGCTCTTGAAAAACATTGTGCGCCCATGCAACACTTGTTCCCTCCGTGTACCATAGAATTATTTAATATTTTTTTTTCGATCTAATAAATGAAAAAAGTACTAAAAATTAAAAAACACAAAAATCCAAAAAGGGAGATTACTGAATCTATTCATATTTCATCACAGAGAAAATGGAAACAATCAATCCTATTCGCCCTTGAACATGACACATAACTTTGTATCCACTGTTAGTACACTAATTACTTTTGTAGAAAGAAACTGTACAAGTAATTTGAACAGATCTCCACTTATGGGTTATCCTTCTCATCATCTATAGAGCCTTTCGTTAATGCATCTAACATTGACAGATTTCATGATGGTTAGTTACTCGAGTCTTATGTTTCCAAGTGTCCATTTTGCGTCATGTTATGTGTTCAAGGGAAGTCAAACTAGTGTCGACCATTCCTCAAATATTCCTGACCAATCATGTTGGCCTTCCTAGTGTCAGTATACAATGTTGGATCTCACAACTCTACCAAATTATATCATCCTATTGATCTCATTTTTGTTTTGGTTTATGTGGGATGCATTAATGCCCTCCTTCTGATGGATCTATTCCTATCGACGCCAAATCATTATCTAGGAAATGGATTTAGGAACCCTAGTGAGTACCTTGGATCTTGCAGTCATTACTGACAGGTTTTCTAATAAATGACAGTGGGCATATATCAGTGACCCCTGATTGTTTGATTCTACAAGTGTTCGAGATCAAAACATCAAAACTTGTTAGTTTGTACTCAAGTACCTTGGATTCCATCATCATCATCGATGGGTATTCTTGCATCTATTAACGATATACATCAATGACTGGTAATTAGATGGTGTTTTATTATGCTTGACATCAACTCATATATTCGTATGATATAAAATCTTACTATCATTGAATTGTTGAAGACCTTGGGAAATACAGTTGTATCACTCATTGTCGCACTGCTCGAGGTGCACAAGATTAAATTGCCATGTCAAATACCATGAAGACATGAATATTTTTCACCAATCAAAGTGCATGTATACATTTTTGTAATATTTTCTTTTGACATGGATCCATTGTGTATTGTTCGTGGCCATGCTTGTTTACTGTTGAGCATGGGTATACCTACCTTAAGAAGATATCGTATATTTGGGTTATTGCTTTGTTTGACTTGTAGGTGCTTTTCAACTCCTGTGCTCAAGATCCGACTCCTTTACCATCTTGCCCTCATTACTAAAGAGTATAAGTATGGAGATTATCAAAGAAATCAATGTTTTTCGGCCCTCAACATAGCTTTAGAATTCACACATTAGGGGGCATCCGTTAACAATAAAATTAACACCCTCGAGAGTGATGGTCTGAAAACATATTTTTATTTCGCCTGCAACATGAAGATCAAAATTTTGGAACAATTGAGAGCTTTAATCTCTCATCTGACCACTACTTCCATAGAGGAAGAACTATTTGAAGATAAAGGTTGCTTTAGAGAGGACAAGTCCATGACCACTTAAGGGCCAAAACTTAGTTTTCACAATTCCTACGGTGGAAAGAATACATAACATGTGCATTAATTGTCCCGGCAATCTTGAAAAATCGAGTTAAATACCTGAAAAACTATGAAAAGTGGGTTTTTGATGAAAACAATATAAACTTATGAAAAAAGTTTGGTCCCACATTCATGTTTAGTAACCGGGTGCACAAATCCCAATGCTATATAAGAAATACATATGAGGTGAATTAAAGGACAAAGACAATGAGAGTAAAGGCATGCTGGAGGAATTGAAGGCTAGAAATGACTTTTCTACTACAAAGGTTTTTGGGCATCAAAGGCATGGATGGTAGAGGAGTAAGTCTAAGCAAATGAGAGGGAATGCACCTTCAAGGATTGTAAGTATTTCTTCATTTGTATCTATTATGAATCAATTTAGTCCCCCCCCTCCAATTCTTCAATGTTTTCCCTCCAAGTTTTATTTTGAAGTCGAAATGGTAGGCAACTAGATCTAGCTTGAATTTCTTAAAGACTGTTTGGTAGGATAGTATGAAGGATGTTTTGTGGTTATATTTGCAGGTGCGAAGGAGTTTCAAAGGGCTGCAAGATCAACTATCAATAAACTCCATCAAACTTCAAGGCTACAAGAGGTATTCTCCTCTCTTCCTCCCCTTCTCAAACTCCATGAAAGAAAGCTTAAGATCTTAGGTTAATTATGATAATTGGTTTGTATCTCTGTCTATTGGGATTCACCCACCCCATAGAAATAGGAGAGTAAGACATAGCTTTAGCTGTAGAAAACTCCACTAACAATATGACTATTACTTACTTCCTTTTGGAATTGCATTATTTTTTGTTTAATTTTTTCTACTTCTAATTATGCGCTCCCTTATATTTCAAGTTCATCAACTTTGACTTTGGTTATGTTCCTAGGAAAATAATATTAATGAAAACATGTTCATAACAATACAAATTGTAAAATAGAACATAATGCAGTTCACAATGGTTTCAACCCAATATTTAAAGTTTGATGATGTCAAATTGATAGATGAACAATGCTACTTCATTCCTTGTATGCACACCTTCAATCTTCATGTTCATTGTACCTTTATACCAATGTTTACTACTTTCGAAACATGCAATTTGGTTCTTGGTATTCAATGTTATTCTTATATATTTAATATTGTTGTTTACCTTATTATTTCAAAGTTTATTTGTTTTGTATTATATCTTTGACATTGCAATTTACTTTATCTACCTTGCCTTGCATTTGCTAAACAACATATAAGCATATTGTTGCTATATAACTATTGTTTGTATTATAATATATTGATAATCAAATTAAATTGATTTAATGATAAACTCTAATAAATATATTTAGTTTAGTTTATAACATAGATTTTAGAACTTAAAGACTATAATCTAAATGTATTACGAATTGCACTTTTTTTGGTTCAATATCACAAGAAAGAAACAAACATTTTTGACATAAAATCCCCTAAGAATATAAATATGAGATGTTAACATTGCACAAGCAAGTTGCAATAATAACATTGGGGAGCTATCAAATTTTTTACTAGAAACAACAATTTCATCAAATTCGAAACTGTAATTTTGGTAAAGATTGTCCAACCAAATTACAATGATGACAAACATGAAAGAGTCAAATATCAAATATTTAATTACCTTAATTGTAATTTTGACCCAAAAAAAACAACAACCAAATTCTAATGATAACAAATTTGAAAAAATCAAATAGCCACCTTTTAAGAAAATGTTTTTGAATAGAAACAAATTGTTGAACTTGATTGTTACCTTTAAATACGATAGGTCACATGGTATATCAAAAAAATTGAACAACCAAATTCCAATGATAACAAATTTGAAAAAATCAAACATAAAATATTTAGCCACCCTGTAAGAAAATGTATTGAAGTCACTTGGTATATCAAAAAAATTGAACAACCAAATTCCAATGATAACAAATTTGAAATAATCAAACACAAAATATTTAGCCACCTTTTAAGAAAATGTTAAGAAATAGTTAAACTTAATTGTTACTTTAAATAAGATAGGTCACAGTTAGCCACCTTTTAAGAAAATGTTTTTCAATAGAAAGAAATAGTTAAACTTAATTGTTATTTAAATAAGATAGGTCACATGTAATAGTGAAGTAAAATTTAAATAATCATAATAAATAAATAAAAAAAATAAATTTCAATAACTAATAACTTTTATATTATAGATAAAAAAATTAATTAAATATATAGACTTGTTAAATATTATATTTTTTAAAATTCGTTTTTTCAATTTGATTAAATGAGATATTGATTAATCCACGAGATGTAGAACAGTAGTTGGCCGGGTATGGTTAAAACACCCCATAAGCTGGAAAGTCACCGGTTCTAATCTTGTAGGGTACCAAAAAAACCAATTATATTAAAGGTTGGTGCCAACAAACAAAAAATGGGACATTAACTATGTAGTAAATATTACTTCTCCCTTCTTAATACGATCTTAATGTATTATTTCTTACCTTAAATATAAGAAAACAAATTTTTATAATTTTAATGTATTGTTTCTTACCAAACTTCTTGTCTTTTTTAACATAAAAAACAAATCCATCCCAAACCTAGAAACATCTAACATAACTGAAAATTAACCCCTTACAAACCATCATAGTAATATAATTGTAAAAATAAAAATTAAGCCCTTGAAGTTAACCCCTTACCAACCATTATTATATTATTTTAAATAATATAATTATATCAATAAAAATTAGGCCCTTAACTTTTATCTCTAATATTATAAACCACAATTATATTATTTTAAATAATATAATTGTATCAATAAAAATCAGGCCCTTAACTTTTATCTCTAATATTATAAACCACAATTATATTATTTTAAATAATATAATTATATCAATAAAAATTAGGTCCTTAACTTTTACCTCTAAATATTATAGGAAAATATTCTCTAAATTTTGACACTCAATAACTATAAAATTAAAATAACAAAATGGAATTTAATTAAATATTTTGTATTTTCAAAATTATAGTAAACAATGCAAGTTGTGTACAAATGACTCAGCGGATAGGTGTATGGGCCTATTGCTTTGTGGGAGGGCGTTGAAAGTCAATTTGGGGAGCAGGTAAGGAATTATGGTCTGGTTGCATAAAGGGGACTGTGCAGATCTTCAAAGATGTAACCGGGCATAGGCATATACACGTGGTAGGGATGCGGAAGGAGCAAATAAACCTGGCTGAATAGTGCGATTGGGCGGAAAGAGACTTGCCTGTGGCCGATGTCATTCCAGCGGCTAGCGGTTATCAAGTTCATGGACTCATGACTGTTGCACTATGTCACAGACCGATGTTACTTACAGGTACGCCATCAAATCTCGTTATCAGTTTTAGGGTGAAAGCCTTCGATCAGTCATAACTTCACAGAGTATAATCCAAATATTTTCCACTGATTGGGGTTCGATTCATTGATGGATCTCTGCTGCTTGTTGCGGATTTCTGCCCACAGTTTCCCCAATTTGTTTGTGTTTTTCACTGATCAATGTCTGCAAAGGAAATTTGCCCCAATTTGTATGTGTTTTTCACTGATCAATGTCCGCAAAGCTCAATACTTTTGTCAGTTTGGATTATGTTTTCGCTGCGATTGAAAAAAACCCTATTTTTTTTCCCTTTTACCCTTTTTCCCAATTGGGTTCTTATGAATCTGTGTGCTATTGTTGACAAAAATGGTGTTCAAATTTTCATACAGCTCTTGTCAAAACCTATTCTTTTCATATTTTCGCCTAATGACAGAAAGTACACTAATATGCCCTTAAGTCACAAAAGAGGGTTTTTTTTTGTTTTGTTTTTACTTTAAAATTCTGATTTGGCAAAACTGAGCGCTTAAATGTAGCTTCATACTTATTTGATCCATGTTCTAATTGTGGCTTTGGGAGGCTGCCCCCGTTGTTTACAAATTCAAATTTTTGATTAGCATGGTATAGCTGCTGCAATTTTGCTCATATCAGTACTTTCCATATTGCTTGGAAATTTATTATCATGATCTAGCTGTGTCCTTTGCTCATACGGACACTCTCTAAATCTCTTTTTGCTAAAGTTGTAATTATATTTTGTGTTATTTTCTATTTATATTGTTTCGAGAAGTGTTTTTTTACCGTTTAAGCGAGTGAGTTGTATCAAAGTCTGTAAAACTGATGTGGTACATATCGACTCAAAGTCTTAAGTTTTAGTGTTAGAAAACAAAGATTATACTTGACCACTCACTTATCGAAATGGTTGTGGCCTTTCACAAACACTTGGTTGCTATTGTCAACATAATAGAAAATAATCTATTTGGCATTTTGAAAAGTGAATTTAACCTAGGTAGATTCCTTAAAGCAAGTTACAGGGAGCCAAACTTGCAAATAAACTGTGCCCATTGAGGCCAAACTTGCACATAAACTGTGCCCATTGAGGCCAGAAACCCCACGCACCCACAGGAGGACATCTTATGAATTTGCATTGGATTTTTAAAGGTTAAATGACATTTTATACTTTAAACTAAAGCTGTGTTTATGGGCAGCGTTTAATCATAGTATAATAAACGTTTATTGGCTCATGATAATCCCTTAATTGCTAGCATTAACAATCCACATGATTTACACTAAGAATTCTTCCATGGCAGCGTCATACTCCATGTGTTAGCACTAAGAATTCTTCTATGGCAGCGTCATACTCCATGTGTTAATAGACAATTTTACAGTGCAAGCTACAACCATTAAATAAGAATTTGGGAGAGTAGCTATAATGACACACAAAATAATATTTGTATATTATATTCAAACCTAAATACAACACACTTATATAAGTGTTATCAGATCTAACTTATTCCAATCTTGGAGAGATAGGTTGAGAGAATATTTCAACAATCTCCAACAACCCTAACAAATCTTAAACCAAATCTAAATACACTAATGGAAGCATTATGTTTAACACTCCCCTTTAATGCTTATATCACAAAACACAATTGCAAAACATAAAATACATTACTGAATCTTGTCTGACTGGTCTTCATCAGCACATACACCACTCTGAAATCTTAGGTTTACGCTCTTTATTCTCCACAACTTTGAGCTTCCCAGTTGATTCATTTAAACTGCAACNAATTGTAGTCACTAACAATATTGCATACTTAACTATGCCAAAGTACATAGCTCGCTGAGTTTGGCAAAGAAGTAACCAAGTGACTGGATTGCTCTATGGAGATACTCTCATCTGTCGAACACATAGCTCTCTGAATCCAACAGTAATCTAGGAGAACACTCTGAATGCTGAACATATCTAGAAGTTAGTCATACAAGTGACCTTTACAAACACACATAAAATATTACATAGAAGTAACCTGTAACTGACGCTCTTGGAGCACAACAAGTCACATCAGCTTGACCTTATTAAGAACAACCTGTAACTAATGCTCCCAGAGCATGACAGGTCACATAAGCATATAACACACTTAGCCATAACTAAATCAGCGATATGTTCTCTTGGCACCGCAACTCATGAAGAACCACTAACTTAATTATGTTAGTCTGTTAAATAATTGGTCTGTTCTTTGTGGTTCTGCATTATTTGATTTTTACAAACTTGCACACTACAATAGAGAATAATGGTAATGCAACAAGCTCTTCAAAATACAACACAAACTGCTATGCTATACTAATTGCCTGCCGGAAATATCTGAAAGAAGTTTATAGGGCAGCCGCCTCTGTTTTTTTAATTGTTTCCTCATCATTACTTCATCCCACTACATGCTAGTAGAACAGTAGCAGATCAGCTACATTATATTCAACGAATTTAGTGGAATATGAACAGAAATACCATGCAATACACCATAAGAACCGTTTTCTGGGATAAAAATAGCGACTGCTCCTTTCTTCCCTTGAAAGAATGCAGCGATCCCTTTATAGAGATTGATCTATGCAGCAACAAATGAAGAGATTACCATGGCAAGTAGGATGTACCATCGGACTTGAGTGTATGGTGTTAACAATGATTTCTGCCAGCAACGGCTAAATAAATGATGATTGCTCCTTTCTATGGCTGAGACGAGTCTGGTAGCTCACACCTTGGTACAGATGACAAACAGATTCTCCAAAACTTTATCAGAAAAATTGCCAGAGGCCCACACAACAACGATCTCACAAAACAGTGAACACACATAAAAATTAAAATAAATACAACACAGAAGATCAGATCTCTGCAGTTCAATTTTGCACATGACAGCAACGCATTATCCTTCGAGATCATTGGCACATTTGATATCATCGCAAATGATAGCAGAGATCTACAACCTGTAGTTTTCAGCAGTAATACCACGTACACTCAGAGAGATTCCTCTTGCGCTCTGGTACGACTGTCAGACCATCCCTTGAATGCTCTTCAGTCCTCTGCCTGGGCAGTAGATTTATCACACAAAGATATCTTCATAGAAAACACATTCTACGGCTCTTTCTTCATACTAAAATTCACTTAGAAATCAATCCACTCGCCTATGCTAACCTATGTACAGGTCATTGACTCACCATATCTCACATATTCCTGGGCATTCCCGTGAGGAATTAAACCCAGCCAGGGTCTGATACCAAATAAGAATTTGGGAAAGTAGCTATAATGATACACAAAATAATAATCATATATTATATTCAAGTCTAAATACAACACACTTATATAAGTGTTATCGGATCACTTATTCCAATCTTTGAGAGATAGGTTGAGAGAATATGTCAACAATCTCCAATAACCATAACAAATCTCAAACCAAATCTAGATCCACTAATGGAAGCATTATGTCTAACACATTATACGCAATTTTATTTCAAGCTCATTATATGAGTTTAATTATTGATGGTATTCTACAACAATCTTATCAATTTTTATGTTATAGAATTATTATGGATCACAACGAATTGGTATTTTACTCCATTTCTATTCTGAACTACAATTTACAACAATGTCACAACGAATTCTATTGTGAACCACAATTTACAAGAATGTCACAATGATTTGGTATTTTATTCCATTTCTATTTTGAACAACAATTTCAATGTGATTGGATGAAACCAGTATAGATCTATCTTAAACCTAGATCTACCAAAGCATTGAGAGGGATCCAATTTCTTGAGGTGTAAATCTTTTACATGTTTGAAAAAATTTACACTTCAAGAATTTTAATCCCTTGTTTACCGTAAATAACTGCGTGAAGATTCTCTACAGATTGAAATTATTTTGTTGATTGAATACAATTTTTGATTGTCCGAAGATTATATAATATAAATATATAAAAAAGACGTCATTTTTTTGTTTAGGACATGATATTTTAGTTTTAGTTTAGATTGACATGTTTTTTTTATATATATTTTTATTTTTTATATTATATTAGAAATGTTAGGAACACATCTCACTCATACTAAGCTATAAAGCACCTCGCTACTCTAATTAAGGACCTCCTGTGAGAATTGATTCACAGTAGGATTTAGGAGCCAAGGAGATTGTCTCAATTCGATATTCCTCACAAAATATGCACAAATTAGCAGAAAGAGTGAAATTATCATACACAAATGAAGTCAATAACATATATTATTATCACCGTCCAACATGTAACTATGTATGGATCAGATATATATCACAGCAGAGAAAAATCGTTAGGCCTTGGAGGCCATCTGGATGCATACAAGTGTCAGACCATGATTTGACCCTCAAACCCCCCTAGGTGGACCAATTAGCTTCCTAATCATCCCAGACGGTCAGGAATGCAAGTGTGAACATGGGTGAGGCATGATGAGACATAATTGGAGGCATGCTAGGCGTAGGTGAGCACATGGGTGAGTGGGAGTGGCTCTAGGAGGCAATAAATGCCCAAGGAAGGCCAAAAACCACCACAAAATGCACTAGCGCCTAAAGTCAAACACACTCCCTGAATCTAGGGATGGGGGAGTGCACCAAGGTTGATATGTCATCAATGAGGGTGCTTGCCAGTCAGAATGATCAACTGGGAGCACCTTAATTGTCAAAATGATCAACCAGGAGCGCCTCATCTATCAGTAAATGATCAATATCCCTAAGTCTAGACCATAGAACATTGCATGGAAGCAAATGAAATATGCCTAAGGTATGAGATCATGGTACTAAGGTGGATTATTGCTCTAACACCCCCCCTTAAGCCTAACTTAGTACACCTTATCCAAAATATCATGGAGGCCCTGGCAACTATAAGGCTCAAGTCACCTCATACAACATAAAATTTTATTTGTCCATAGAAACAAGGTAAGGAGGAAACATGGGAACAAAACCTCCCCTAAAAAATGGACATGGAGCTAAAAATATGAAAGTGAATGGTAGCCATCACCATGCATCACCCACTCCAAGAAGGGATCTCAGATAGGTGAATGTCTTGTTTGTGAAGCTCTTGGTGAAAATGTCAGCAGTTTGCTCTGTAGATGGGCCATACTGCATGGCTATCACTTGATCATGCACCAAGCTCCGGATGTAGTGCATGTGTATCTCAATATGTTTGGTCCTCTGTCTCTGCACTGGATCAGTGGAAATCTTGATTGCACTTTGATTGTCACACCAAATGACTGTGGGTGAATCAAATGCAACTCCAAGTTCCCGAAAAATACCTTGCAACCACACACATTGTGTAGCTGTGTTCACTGCTCCTCTATACTTGACCTTAGCTGAAGATAGGGAGATGGTGTGTTGTTTCTTGCTTGACCAACATATGGGACCATGTGCAAGCATGAAGACATAACCTGAAGTGGACTTCCTATCATTGGGATTTCCATCCCAATCAGAATCAGAAAATCCAACTAGTTCTAGCGGAGAACCAACAACATAGTGTACTCCGAAGTGTCTAGTTCCTTGCACATAGTACAGTATCCTCTTGGCTGCCTTCCAATGGATCTCATGAGGCTGTTGCATATATTTAGCTACAACACCTACAACATATGCCAAATTTGGTTGAGAGTGTGTAAGATACAGTAGACTCCCAACTAGCTGTTTGTACAATGAGCTGTCCACCAATGGAGACTCACCAAATTCACCTAGTTTTATACCTAAAAGGAATGGGCACTTGGCTGCCTTACATTCAACCATTTTAAACTTCAATAACCGGTCTGCAACATACTTTTGTTGGCTTATCTTGATCCCTGCTTCAGATTGCTCAATTTCCAAACCAAGAAATTGCTTTAACAATCCAAGATCAGTCATGGAGAATTCACTGTGCAAAGAAGACTTAATCAATCCAATTTCTTTAGTGCAGCTACCTATAATCAAAAGATCATCAACATACAACACTATGACTTGCAATAAGTCACTAACATGCTGTAAATACACGTTAGGATCATATTTACATCTTTCAAAGCCAAGCGAGAGCAGAAAATTGTCCATCTTGGCATACCAAACCCTGGGGGCTTGCTTGAGGCCACAGAGAGACTTCTTTAACCTGCATACAAGTGAAGAATCCTTAATGAAACCTTCAGGTTGCTGCTTATAGGTCTCCTCTTGAAGTTCACCATGAAGAAATGCATTCTTCACATCCATGTGGTGAACCTCTCAACGCATAGATGCAACAATGGCTAAAATTAGCTTGATAGAATCCATCTTTGCAACCGATTCAAATGTCTCTGTATAGTCCACTCCTTGGACTTGAGAGAAGCCTTTGGCAACCAACCTGGCCTTATACTTGGTATTTGAACCATCAACAACCACTTTGGTCCTATAGACCCCCTTCAATTGCACTAGTTTCCTCTTGGAGGGCAAGGGAACCAATTCCCAAGTCTCATTTTCATGTAATGAGTTGAACTCTTCTTGCATGGTTGCTTGTCATCTTGGGTCAAGTGATCATTCGAATCAGACCCAACCATCATGAAGCATTTCTCAGCAAGATTCACTTCACATGCAGAGAAAGCAGTGTGAAATTGAGATCTAGTCTTTCTAGGATCTAGTGGATTACCAGCTAGATTTCCTGTTGGTTCAAGAGTTTTATCAACCCACTTGGGCTGAATGGTTGAGTCATGATCTAAATGCATGTCATCATCATCTTCAGCAATATCAGAATCAGAAAAATCAGAAAGAGATTCATCACTTACATCATCATGGAGTGGAGGATGTGAGCATTCCATGAGCTAATTCGGCCTCTTGCATGAGCTCCTCTTCGAACTGTACACTTCTTTCTATGAATGTCTTTTGAGATGAGGGATCAAAGAGCTTGTAGCCGTTTGCATCTTCAACATATTCAACCATGATGGACTCCTTGCTTTGAGGTTGCAAGGATTTTATTTTCTGTGGAGGAATCCTAGCCCAAGCCTTTGATCCAAAGACCCTGAAATGTGAAACACTTGGCTTATGACCAAACCAAGCCTCATATGGTGTTTTGCCATCCAATGTTTTGTGAGGAGCTCTGTTTTGAACATATACAACACAGTTAATGGCTTCAACCCATAGCTTAGGATTCAAATCCTTTGCTTTAATCATACAGGTTACCATCTCCTTGAGAGGCCTGTTCTTGCGCTCTTCAACACCATTTTGTTGTGGTGTGTAGGGCACTGAATGCTATATTTGGATGCCACATTCTTCACAAAGCTGCTGCAAACTCTTGTTCACATACTCCTTGCCATTGTCAGTCCCAAGGACCCTGATCTTGTTCCCACATGCATTCTCAACTAGGGCTTTCCAAACTTTGAGAGTCTCAAAGACTTTAGATTTTAGTTTGAGGAAATACACCTAGCAAAACCTTGCGAAATCATCTATGAAAGTCAAAACATACCTTGATCCCCCATAAGTGGGTGTGGGAAGAGGCCTAATAAGATTTGAGTGCACCAAATCAAGCACTTTGACAACTCTCCTTGCTTTCTCTTTCTCATAGCTACATTGCATTCTTGCCCACTACACATCCTTTGCATGTGTCAATTGAGAACTTGATAGAAGGAAGCCCTTTCACCATGCCTTCTTTGTTCAATGCCTAGAGGTATCTGTAGTTGAGATGGCCATATCTCTCATGCCACAACCTGCTTGTCTCATTGGCATGTGACAGAAGCGCATTCCCTCTAGAGTAGGGAAAAAATGAGAGAATTTGTACATTCTTGCATGATGATTAGCAAACCCCAATGCCACCACCCTGTTTGTAGAGATTTCTACTATCTCCACTGTGTCTGGAGTAAATGTTACTCTCTTGGCTTCACCAGTGTGAGTCATTTGGTACACTCAGAGTAGGTTCGCTGCCAAGTCAGGTACAAACAAAACATTATTGAAGTACTGATCATTAGGATCAATCTTGCCAATCCCTTTGGCTTGGATCTCTGAATCATCACCCATTCGAACAATTGGACCACTGTCATATTACATGGTCGAGAAGAAGTCTTCTACAGAGGCCATATGCCTGGAAGCTCCTGAATCTATGAAGGGAGAAGAGTTTGAAGAACTTGCAACCAAAGCATGGCATTTCTCCTTGTTGTTTGAGCCTGAACCTCCATCCTTCTTTCTTGTGCCCTTAGGCAGTGGGATGTTGTTCTTCTCAAGCAACTGCGCCATCATGTCTATGGTCTTCTTCATACATGCACTCTCTGGATGCCACCCCTTGTGACAGTAGGTGCATTTGGTCTTCTCTTGCTTCTTCTTGTCATTGTCCTTGCAAGGATTCGAACCCCCATCTGAAGATTCGGGTCTTTCTTGCTTCTTCTTGTCTTGTTGCTTCGAATCCTTGGCTTTCTTCTTGCCTTTGGATGGATTTGAAATTCCTGCATCAAGAGCTTCATCCTTACTGGATTTGATGGTGTCCATCTGCACTAGCTTGTCTTGCTCTTGAGTAAGTGACTCCATGAAGTTGGCCAGTGAAGGCATGCGCCGGTTTCGAGCTGTGAGCTCGCTAGAGTGGAATGTGGATACAAACACTAAGTACTCTGGCCCTAGCTTCGAAAGTATGGACAATATGAATTGATCATCCTTCTTTTCTATGCCACACTGTTTCAAATGAGGCACCAACGATTTGAACTTGGTGAAGAAGTCCTGCATTGTCTCAAAGTGAGTTGGACTCATTGAGATTAGCTCATTCTCGAGATGGTGACCTCTCATCTCATTAGTCCCCCGAACAATGTCTCAAGCTTGAGCCATACTTCGTTGGGAGTTGATAGACTGTCTACATGGAAGAGTAAGTCTCTCGAAATGCGGAGACAAAGCATTCTAAACGCTTCATCAAACCTGTTGAAGAACTTCGATTTCTCCACAGCAGAGTTTGGTTTGACCTCAGTCCCCATGGTGACCTTGTACAGGCCTTTCGACCTCAGTTGGATCACCATTTCGACCTTCCATTCGAAGTAGTTGAATGGGGTCAGCAAAACATGGGTCTGCTCCATTTCTGTTTGCGCTCTTGGTGACAAATTGCTAATTGTACTTGCAATGCAAACGCTCGAATCTATCTTGAAAACCCCTCAAACACTATGGATTTGATTTGCAGCTCCAAAGAGCTCTGATACCATGTGAGAATTGATTTGCAGTAGGATCTAGGAGCCAAGGAGATTGTCACAATTCGATATTGCTCACAAAATATGCACAAATTAGCAGAAAGAGTGAAAATAACATACACAAATGAAGTCATTAACAGATATTATTATGATTGTCCAACATGTAACTATGTCTGGATCAGATATATATTACAATAGGGAAAAATCGTGAGGTCTTGGAGGCCATTTGGATGCATACAAGTGTTAGACCATGATTTGACCCTCAAACCCCCATAGGCGGACCAATCAGCTTCCTAATCATCCCAAACGGTCACGAATGTAAGTGTGAACATGAGTGAGGCATGCTCAGCAATAAATGGAGGCATGCTAGGTGTAGGTGAGCACATGGGTGAGTGGGTGTTGTTCAGGAATAAACACCCTTGTAACCTAGGGTCTGGGGTTACCAACTTACTTCTAAAACTTGTAGACAATTAGCTTTAGTTAAGTACAGAATGGAAATAGGAAGAAATATTGGACTCACCCGATTACCGACGGTTGATCCAAGCTTTATCTTCTTTCGCTCTGCTTCTCTCCAAAGCTTTCAGGGATGCACCTCCTTCACCTGCAAAGAGCAAATTCTCCAAGTACAATCTTATACATGTATATATGACAAGTTAGATAAATAACATATATAGTGCTTAATCAAATATATTCATCAACCCTAATACATGAAAGAGACTCAACACAAAGTTGGAAGAAGAATTCTCTTTATTAACAATCAGTGAATGAGATAAATGTACAACCCAACGCCTGAGACAAGGACTCCTCTGCAACCAAAGGACTCTGAGTTTTGCTGTTCGAAGACTTCTAAAGATATACCACCAGCATAACTTTGCTCTCCAAAATTGATTCTCTTAATGCCCTCCCCAAGGCCTCTATTTATATTTTGGGAAATAGAGCAGTTTCGAAGGTTGAGGAGGTTGAGACAGTTGAGATGGTTAATGATTAGGGCTCAACTAATCTCCATTAATCGTGATTTATATTTTTGAATGTCGAATGGATGTGTACACGACTTCTGATACTGGCAACCTGCGTATGACACGGGAGTTGCTTTAAGAGAAACCTGCGTATAGATCTGTACGCGGCTTGCAATGAGAATAGTCGCGTATAGTACGCGAGTTGTCAACAAGGATAGTCGCGTACACCAATCCACAGTTAGAAAAATAATGTAGCAAGCTGGTTGGAAGGTAAATGCATCTCATGTCATGCCCATCTATAGTGTTTTGGCAAACTTCAATCTTGAAATGTCCTTTTGTGCACCAACATAATGAATTGTCGGCACTCAGACGGAGAAGTGCCATTTGGGTTGATAACAGTGGGAGTGGCTCTAGGAGGCAATAAATGCTCAAGGAAGGCCAAAAACCACCACAAACATGCACTAGTGCCTAAAGTCAAACACATTCCCTGAATCTAGGGATTGGGGAGCGCACCAAGGCTGATCTGTCATCAATGAGGGTGCCTACCAATCAGAATGATCAACTGGGAGCGCCTCAACTATCAGAATGATCAACCAAGAGCGCCTCAACTGTCAGTAAATGATCAATATCCCTAAGTCTAGACCATAGAACATTGCATGGAAGCAAATGGAATGTGCCTAAGGTATGAGATCATGGTACTAAGGTGGATTATTGCTCTAACACCTCCCATCCCATCAAAGGGAGCTATTAACATTTGCCTCAAATGACATTCCTCTTGATTTGTCAACCAGAGTGAAGGTCAATTTTGCAAAAGAGAAAACTAATTGCAAACAATTATCGTGTTACCCAAACCTTACCTAGTTATTATTATCTAGTAATTACAACAGATACATCACTTCATTGATCCAATGAAATGTAAAGCTCAAAATACAATTATCATGGGAATCAAATTTTAAGAGTGCAATTTTTTGAATTCTACCAGCCTCTACCTACAAAACATATATGAAATAAATTGCCATAAATGAAACAGAAAAACCTTCCAACTTTTTATTTTTACCGGGTGGAAGGGTGATATAATATTTGGTTGAGCACTTCGTTCCTGATATTTCTTTAGTTACATAAGTCATGGCATTCCCTGTCACGTTATAGGCGAACCAACTTTCAAAGTAGGCCGCTGATTCTGGAACTGAAAGATCTTATCAGGTCTTGGGTCAACCCAGCCAGCCAGTAAGGTTCTGATCAACCTTTGACTTTTTTCACCCGGTTTGGAACTTGCTGTGTCTCTTATCTGAGCTCAAAGAGTTGGGACTTATTGCGCCATCCCTTTCTGAGTAAGGTATGGTCCAATTACATAAATAATAATTAAGAATATTAATTCTTAAAGATTGATTGGAAATTTTATAAATTAGTATAAATTTATTTTAACTATAACTTTATCAAGTATTAAGGGGATTTATCAAATATTAAGATGATCAAGTTCTTTGAAGTGTAAATTCCTTTTAAAGTTCTAAACTTGAGGAAAGGTAGGTTTGTACCTCAAGGGATTTGATCCCTCTTTGTTTTTAATAGAACCAGAGTTAAGATAGATCCATACTGGTATACATCAAAATTATAAACATGACAGTAAATGCGATGAAATACAATGAAACTAAATAAACTAGACTTTGAAATAAACCAAACTAGATCATATAAAAAGATAGATGAACATCAAACCAGCATGTTTAAACATGCAAGGTGAGGAAAAATGCCTAACCGATAAGCCTCAAATGCTAGTTCTGTTGATCTCCAGCTATTCCGAGCCTAGATCATTAATCCGTTATCAACCTAACCTCTATTAAAATCAATCCCAATATGGTTCAGCGTTCCCGCAATTATCTATGAAGGCTTCCTCTAAAGAAAGATGTATGTATAAATTATATATCACAGCTTTGCTTGCCGATTATTTCCTTTGAGCTCATTTCCAAAGGTTATTTTAGCATGTTGTCCAAGTATTATGATGTGGTAATTATGCTTTTTTTAATGGAGGACAATGTAAAAAGACTTACAACAGTTAAGTAAGATCCTTTTGGTCCAGAAGCTGTGGGTGTTGGCATCTATTCCACCGATGTCGTTCAAAACTTACATCTAACCCTAATTGTTTGAAATGAGATGGTTTGTTTGAGCCTTGCGAAATGGCTGACAAAGAACAAAACATATCTCTAGGAATTTGAACATTGATTGGGGAGTATCACCACCCTACAAAGTTAGTCTTATCCGTAGCTTCCTTTTGGAACTTTTCTTCTTTTCATCGGTTTAAACGTGTATGTGTACTGTTTATAGATTCCTTGCCGATTTTCACTTCTGACTAAAAGAAAGGCATTAAGTTTTCTTAATCATAACAGGGATTTTTTTCATTCGTGGGTCGCTTTGCACATCATATTTTTTTATGAATTATCGGGCATATACACATGTTCATCAGTCATGCATTCACATGTGCACACGAGGTTCTGTGAAGTTGATTTATGTTAGCAGATTAAGATAGGTATTTCCCACCGGATACTAAAGCTAACTGTTTCAGGCACTCATTTGACTCTGGCTTGGCCATGATGCTGATTAATAATTCTTTAGGCAACTTAAATTCTAGTATTTAAGAATCAAATAACAGTCAAAAGTGGTCAGATTTATATTAGATGCTTTAGGTGTCGTTGAGGATTTGGCGTTATCCTAATTTTACATACTTCATTGATAAATGAACAAGCTAGCCAGGGTTATAATAGCACATGGCTTTCCTTTAACAGGAAGAAACATAGCGACGTCATCATTTTAGCTATTGTCAATTGCGAGATCCTCAAGTTAAAAAGATAAAATTTTTATGCTATTTTTGCGATGTCTCTTCCCGAACTACATGTTAGTTCTAAAGAGTAAAAATGAAGAAATTGTGATGTCTCTTCGTGAAACAGTAAGGCAGTTTTAACTTTTTACAAGTAAGAACATAAAATGATTACTACTTTCCTCTGTCATGTGACCACTGAAGGTTTCATAAATGCATTCTGTTTGTGGCACTGCATGTTCTCACTGAATGTTTCAAAAATGCATTTTTTTGTGGCACTGCAGATTGAGAAAATATATTTGACTTGGCTTCAAAGAGTCTTGTGAAACCATCCTTTTGTATTGAGCATGTTGTCTGGCATTTGTTTTTATTATTTTTTTGATGGGATTGGCTCTTTCTACCCACTTATTTATGCAGCTGTGGGTCTTGCGGATATCCTTTGAATTTGAGCTCATCAAACCGCATCACTTCAAATATTGGTTCAGAGTACCGCAAGGCCATCAAGAAAGGCATCATTTCTTTCTTGTCAATTGATGTGAGCAGGTTCACTCAGGTTGACGAAGTTAAATGCGCTCCCTACTCCTGGCGTCTTTGCCGTATGAGAACCAAGCTTCTTTGCCGTAAATGTGGAGCATTTATTGGCTATGGCTACGATGATTCTGCAGCTCCTTGTAGATTTGACAGTTCAGATTCAAGCTCAGGTGGTGGAAGCCCTACCCGGAAGAAATACAACATGAAGATTCGTGCACTACAGCCTTCAGATGAAACTCATGCACCTGAGTTGGCATGACAGGCCTGGGAGCTTAATCTTTTACATATCAAACAAATAATCTTATCCAATTCTCCTGGAGGATATAGATTTTCATCATCATGTTCAGAATATGTTCTTTCTACCTTGGCCTTGCTAGCAATTTTAAGGTGTTTTTCTCTCTTTTAGTATTTGGAAGAACAAATATTTGAAATGATTTATTTGAAGCACATATCAGCCTGAGAAGATGTGTATCTTTTTAGGCAGTAGTATTTGGGTTAAGGCTAAAAGTATTTGTCTACCATCTTTGTCAAATGTTTGACAATGTTCAATGGTTTCTCTTGATGAAGATCTTTTATTCAGATTACATTGTGGAATGTATGAATTTTATTTGGCTGACTTGTTTTTTTACTAAGGAAGCACGCCCTTATGCAATGATCTTGAGTAGAGTTTTCCTTTCCTTTTAGTTTTGAAGTGATTTGTGGAGGTTAACTCTTCTGCTTGGAAGGAATGGCTGGCAATGGAGATGGTTCTAGTTATGGTTTCGTTGAGGAAACATGTATAAACGATCTTCCAGATGAGTGCCTTGCTATTGTTGTGAGATTTTTGGAGAATTGGGCTGATCGGGATGTATTTGGGCTCACATGTCACCGCTGGCTCAAAATTCAGAGTGGGGTCCGTCGTTCTATAAAAATTCAGCCTTATGATACTTTAGGCACTTCTCAAAATTTCTGTAAATATCTCGGCAGGCTTCTCGATCGCTTTACTGCGCTTCATTCTGTTTCATTGTCTGGCTGCACTGAAATTCCTGATTCGGCCCTTACTGTGTTTCAGTCAGCAGGTTCAAGGTTACAACACCTTTCACTCGACTGTTGCTTCAGAATCACAGATGAAGGGTTCGCTTTTATTAGTAATGGTTGTACTGCGTTGTTGTCTTTGAGTCTCTATCATTGTAATATCAGCGACAATGGTCTCGGATATGTGGCAAGAGGCTGCCCAAAATTAGAAATAATAAATCTTTCATATTGTGTGTATGTGACTGATTCAGGCATTGCTGTTATCTCTGAAAGGTGCCCTGAGCTCAAGGTGGTTATTATTTCATCTTGTAGAAACATACAAGGAGAAGGCTTTGAGAAGAATTTGTCTCTTCAACATTTTGAAGCAGATTCATGCCGCTTGACAGATGCTGGTCTGTGCAAGACTGTTAAAGGTGGTTCTCTTCAATTTTTGAACTTGTCCCACTTACATAATAGCATAACTCTTGGCTCAAGAGGGTTTGGGTCCATTGGCATGGCATGCTCTAATTTGCAGTTCTTGTACACGAGGATGTGCCGAACCCTCGAGGACTTGGCTGTAATTGAGATATCGAAGGGCTGCCCATTGCTGAAAGAATGGAATCTGGCAGTCTGCCCACAGGTGAGTGTTGCAGGGTGGCAAGCTGTTGCCAAGAATTGCAGAAACCTAGAGATCCTTCATGCTAATCGCTGCAGACATTTCTGTGATACAAGTATGCTTTCAATTAGAAATGGATGTCCCAAACTTTCCTTTTTCTACTTACATGGATGTCCTTCCCTGACATCCATAGCATTGGAACTTTTCAAACAGTCCCGCTCTGTTGTTCGCATTATTCCCCGGGAAGAGATGTATGCATGTTCAAACTCTCCTTTTGTTGATAAATTTGTAAAGAAATAAGCTTTTGCTGCTTAGGTTACAGATGGGACAAGTCTGAGACCAAATATTCGGTTTTATTAAATGCAATTGTTCAATGAAATTCTATAGATTTTGCCCAAAACTTTGGGACATAGTATGAGTCCTCATTACGAAAACAGACCGTGGTCTTCTATCATTCTTCCGAAACAGAGATTCTTTGCGGTTCATTTCAGAGACAATCAAATGAAGTATTTATGTTTAGATAGCTGTCCTGGAATTGTCTCGTATTATGGTATACTCTTATATCAGTGATTCTATATTATTGTGAATGTATAAAGATTGCACCAACTTTTATGAAGTATCTGTATTATTTTAGGTCACTTCGTTAGACAGAACCATGAAAAAGTGATGATGGTTAGATTTTGTCTGATTGCACTATATCCCGACACAGCATAGTGGTTTTGGTTGTATTTAATAGTATGATATTAGTTTTAGCAGTCTTTCAATACTATAGTTGGAAGGAAATAATTCAGAGATGGTTCCGTTTATGAAAATGAAAGCCTGTCTGTTTAGAAGGCACTGTCTAGAATCCAGCTAACCCGCATTGCAGTACCATGCTAAATGAAGTCAAAACATGAAGTATAACAGTATAGAATGAATATGAAATGTGGTTTATGCTTATGAATTACAGGTTGTCGCTACAAAATTACTGCATCTATAGATGCAGTTTACACACCATCAGGCCCACATTTTTTTCCTTTTGGAAACATTACATTCCAGATGTTTACAGAAGATTCTTGTCTAAGCTAATTGACTCAATAATACATCTTTTGGTAAAAGAAAAACCAAATTCTGAGAAGTTTCAATTTTTGACTACGAGACACTGCAAGAAGAAACTAGGGCATCAAGTTTCAGAAGCTTTCCACCACTGTTTTGGCTTGACCTCACCTTTACTCAACTCGCCTTGATAGGGCACATCTATTTGAAAGGCCAGTCTCACTAAATTCCAAAAATGATTTTTGATCTAACTTCTGCTAGGGTTTCTGGCTCAGGCCTGTAGACAAGATGATTGGAATGAAGGTTGAAGATCGTCTTGATGGGGCTACAAACTTCATATCCTTGAAGCATAGGGTTCTTCTCATCCTAGAAGAAAACGATCTCTTGAAGTTTGTTGATGAAAAAGGTCCAGAACGATAAGCGGAAGAAGCCAAGCCCTAATGGAGGAAGTGTGATGCGAAAGCAAGAAGGATTCTGGTGGACTCAGTGAAAGATCACTGGGTTCAACGAATCTAAAAAAAGAAGACGAAGGAAGATGTTCAAGACTTTGAACTTAAGTTATTTGAACACTAGCATCAATGTGATTCACATTGAGGAATCAACTGTAAAATATGAAGATGATTAAGTTCGAATCTATTGCCTCATATTTCATGAGGATCACCAAACTTCAGGATAAGCTAAGGTCCAGTGGAGATAACATTGAAGAAAATGAGCTTGTCATGACCACCCTAAATGGTGGACCCTAAATGGTCTTCCACCATCTTGGGAGTCCTTCATCCAATCGTAAGTGGTCAAACCAAGCTGCCCAAATTTGACAAGTTATGGGAAAACTGCACTTAGGAAGAGATCAAGGTTGCAACAAGGCAAAGACTCCATGCTCCTCAAGTTGAGAAGAATCAAGCCTTCATCACTCATGCCAAGAAAGGCAAGGGAAAAGGAAGGAAGTTTCACAAACATATGCACCAAGCTAGGAGACTGAGCTCTTCTCCAGATCGAAGGGAAAAGAAGAATGATCTATCACACATACAATGCTACATATGTAAGAAACATAGTCACTATGCAAGGCAATGTTTTAGTTATAACAAGAAGAAGCATGAAGCTTCAACAACTGATGTGGAAGATGGTCATTATCACAAAAAACAAAGAAATGAAGATTATACATAATTCTTCTTCATATTAGCATTATTTGATATGGTTCCCACCACTAGTGATACATGGCTTATAGATAGTGGGACTTCTAAGCATATGACTGGTTAGAACCTTTTAGAAGTTGTTGAGAAAGAATCCCATCTCCGTGTTGTACTTGGAGATTATGCCTACATTGTGAAAGGGTTTGGGTCTACATCTCTTCAGTTGGAGTCTAATGACTTACGACATCTGAATGATGTGCTGTATGTACCTGGTATGAAAAGAAACGTTGTCTCCATCTTCGCCTCAGAAGACAAGGGATATAGAGTGACATTTGTAGATGGAAAGGTGCTCGCATGGCATGAGGATTCTAGCATGAACACAACGAAAGTGATTGGTGTAAGGGAGGAAAGCTTGTATTGTCTGAGCACTCTACCAGCGTAAGCTTTAGTCCATGATTCCATTAACATCAATGAGCTATGGCATATAAGACTAGCTCATTTAAACTATCAAGCTTTCCCAACATTAAGGAACATGGTGACATGTCTACCAATGCTTCATGTAGACCATGATGGTGTATGTAGAGGATGTGCACTTGGTAAGAACACCAAGGGTTCCTTTTCGAAAAGTGAAAACAGATCCAAGGGAATATTTGGATCTAATCCACTCTGACTTGTGCGGACCCATGACAGTTATTTCATTGGGTGGTTACAAGTACTATGTAACATTTATTGATGACCACTCATGAAAGACATGGATATACTTTCTCAAGACCAAAGAATTCGAGGAAGTACTCAACAAATTCAAAGAATTCAAAGCACAAGTCGAGAATCTGCAGGAAGAAGAATTAAGATCCTGAGCTTCGACAATGAAGGAGAATATACCTCTACAGAATTCAATGATTTCTGCAAGGAAGTAGTAATTAAGAGGGAGCTCACCCAAATGGATTTTCAAGATTAAACACGGAGCAGATGGTAGTGTGGAAAAACACAAGGCTAGATTTGTTGCCAGAGCATTCTCTCAGAAAGAGGGAATTAACTATGATGAAACATTTGCTCCTGTGGCTTGATCTACTTCCATCAAAACCATCATTGCTATTGTTTCAGCGATGGGATGGAAGCTGCATCAAATGGATGTAAAGACTGCTTTCCTCAATGGTATATCATTAGGAAGAAATTTTGTTACAGTCAAAATTTGTCTCCATGCTCAATTCCCTGAAGTAATTTGTGCAAACCATATTTTGAGGAGCCTTTTTGCTCAACTCTAGGAGGTCTGACGCACCTTGCTTCCTATTATAGGGCGTCAGACTGGCCTGACGCCTCTTGCCTACTAACAAAGTGTGCCGATGACACCTGCTGCTTGGAGACAAAGAGCGTCGATGCAACCTGCTCATGTACAAGGAACGTCAACACTGTCAAAAAGGAAAAAAGAGAAGACTTCGAGAACTTTCTAGATGAAAGTTGTCGTCGAGGCTTATCTCTACTGCTTGGAATAGGTGGAATTCGTACCCTTAGTCTTTAGGGATCATTCCTCACCTTCCTTCCAAAAGATCTCAACCCCTTTGGGCCCTCTTTGGCCTATATATACAAGCTTCCCTCCATGGATAAGAGAGGCAAGAGAACCAAGAGAGCACCTTTATGTTGCTGAAATCATTGCTGGTATAGGAGGCAAAGAGATTTGTAGAGTTTGTAGAGTGTGTGAAAGTGAGTCAAAGGCATTGTGAGAGCAAAGCTTCAACATCAAGGCTTTGGTTGTAATTTTCTTCTCTTATATTGTTAATACAAACATGTTCCCCCTTCCCATGAATGATTTGTGTTAATATAGATTGTTCATTATTTTTCTTCTTAATCATCAGTATAGATCGTTGAATTATCTTGTTGCTTTCACTATTGTATCTTGTTCCTTACATTTGCAGGTACAACTAATCGCAGGAGAGTTACAACGCAATGCTCACCTTCATTGCTAAGGTAAGAAAACTTGGCATTAAAGTAGTTTAGTAATCCAGGGAGATGATGCATCGTTGTGACTTTTTGTTCTATATTTGCCCCATGTAGACTAGCGAAACAATCTTTGTCCGCATTGATTCCGAATGTTCGGTAACAAAACCGACAACCATACTGGGGACAAACTAATTATATCTATGAGTTTTTTATTTTGCTTTTGATTACAAGCTTGCAAAGTTTTTTCTCTCGCTCATTCAAGGATCTAATGTGAGTAATCCATCTTATTTCAATCCCAATTTCCTTCTTTGGTTAGTGTCTACACTCACCAAAATTCCAGTTTGATTTACAATTGATTATCTTAATGGTTATTTACTTCTTTTGGTTTTCTTGATCCGTCGACGCACCTAGGTTTCTTTGACAGAGCGTCGGAATGTCCTTGACGCCTTTTTCCTACTGTCAAAGAGTGTCGCTGACGCCTTCTTCCTAGGATCAAGAAGCGCAACTGACGTTGTTCAAAAGGAAGCAGAGAGCATCAACTAGCAAACGACGCCTTGGTTCCACCCTGCAGAGTGCGTCGAGGTAGGCCATCTCCAACTCTAGGGTTTTCTTTTGAACTTTTTGCTCTTGTTTGGGTTTTGTCAATCTGCTCCTCTACTTGTTGACAGGTCTGACAATGTGTATTTAGCCTGAATGTACTTTTTGAGTTTGAATATTGAAAAGTTGTCTTAGTAAAAGGTCTGAAGCTGGATGGTTTTGTGTGGAAATTTGGTCTTGGATTTATGGTTTGCATGTTGATCTCTTAAAAGCTCTTTCTAGATCTGCAGAAAGGAAAATGTTACGAGTTCTTACACTTTTGTAGTGTGATTCTTGTTCTTTGCATTTTTTCTTTCTTTCTGAAATTACATTAAAAAAAAGAAAAAAGTTAGATTGGTTGCTTCTTGTTTGATTAGATGATTATAAGTGTTTTCTTTTTGAAGTTTGATTAAGAAAATCATAGACATTTAGGTATTAAGGAACCTTTTCATGTTTATATTAGAGATGTTTTAGGTTTAACATTGAGAGGTTTTGCGTGTCTGAAAGTTTTTCAAAGCTTGAGGACTGAGTTGTTAAAATCACATGGTGTTTTCTTTCGCTGCTTGGAAGGAAGATTCTCTCCCTTGCTATAGCTAGGATTCATTGAAAAGAAAAATTGCAATGCATTTAGGTCATTTAATTTTGCAATTACTTCACACTCCACAAACATTCACTAACCATCAAGATAAAATTGAATGGTAGGCTAGGTTAAAAATCTTAGTAATTTGAGTGATAGGTTAGAAGACATGTTTCAACGTCTATAAACATGGGAGCTGTCGTTTTTTTCTTGCATTGCATCCGGGGGATCATGCAGTTCTTCCATGTATCAATCATTATATCGAACGAATTTTCACATACCTTAAAGGTATATCGAAAATTTATTCACGTACTCGATAATATATCGGAAGGCCCCATTCAAACGGTTATGCATTAGACAACACTAGCATGGATTTGAACTTCCACATACCTTGTCTATATCAGGAGACCCTTTTAAGAACCGATACCAATTGAAAAAATATTTTAGGCAGTCTGGTCGAAGCAATACACCAAGAACAACACTCGGGGAGCTACTATGCACGTTTTGTCCAAGTAGTTGGGTATTCGGGCAAGGGTACGATCCCGATCCTCCTTGTCGCGTTTTACTGTTGGACCTTGCGGTATATCGCAAGTTGCGACAAATTAAAAATCATAGTGGGGATTCGGCTTTTTCAGCCCCTCTTATCACTTAAGTTTGCTTGTGACCTTAGCTTGAGTAGAATTGTTTGTGTATGATGTTTTTTACTAGAATACCTTTAGAGTAAGAGTGTTTAGCCATCATTCTGGCTGAACCACTCGTGAGGAGATCTTGCAGATTGAAGGGTTTACCACCGAAATTTCCTCCTACCGCGGAAGGAAGACAAGAGGTGACCATGGACCAACTTGCCACAACTAATCCTTCTGTAGAAATAATTTCAATTGTTGAATCATGAGAAGACTATTCTTCTTTAGAGAATCTGTCTACCTCTACCTCGCTACTGGTACAATTGCCTCCTTCACATGATTCAACCTTTCATTTTCCTACAGAAGGCCATTCTGGTTCATGAGATTGGGTGTTTTCCCAACCATCAGAATTTGATCCCATTGCTTCGTTTTGGGTGACTTCCTTGGGGCGAATAATTTTCGAATACAACACTACCACTTTATCTTATGCCACCTCTTCACGAGATCTGAGAGTCATCCCAAGTGATGAAATCCTTGGGCCAGTTCAAGAAATTCTCGCTCGTTTGCGTAGAATGGGGGAGAACATAAGGAGTGTATCTCCTTTGCCCAACCATTTGGAAAGAGCCACTCCCGAATATCATGCCCCTGTTCGGTCTTATGCTTCTACCGTATCCGGAATACTAGTTCAAGTGTGGTTTCTTACGATCCGAGCCAACCTTCCATCCCCATCCTATTAGCTCAAATCCTAGTTCTCCTACGAATATTGTGACTGGGGGAAAACCCCCAAAACAAGTCGTCTCAACAACCGCGTGAACTAGTTTAAATATCAGGCAGAGTATTACTTTAGTGCAACCCATAGCTGGAGTATCCTCCATGACTGCAAATGTGACTGCTCCTTCCTTTTTATCGGGACAACCATCATGGGTACAACCCATGTTTAATCAACTTACATGGGGGTACACTTACCTAAGAAATCAGTTGGAAATGGTTAATCAAAATTATCAACCCATTTCCTTGGGAAGTATTTTTCCCGGGATCCCTTATCCTAGTAATGTTGATACCCCACAGAGGCAACCCTATTGGGTGAATGTCCCTACATACAGAAGGACATTTGCAAACACGTTTGGTGGCCCACCTGTAGGTCCACCACCTAGAGGTCCGCCATATGGGTGCCCTCCTGGAGCCCACCATCTGGAGGTACCCCGTCCAGAGGCCCACCACCTAGAGGTCTGCCATTCGAAGGTCCACCATCCGGAGGCCCACCACCCATAGGACCATTAGGTGGATCATTTGGAAACCAATCACAATTGAAGCAACCTATTGTAGGAAGATCATCGACACCTGTTTATCAATCCACTTACGACCCTACTGGTACTCAGATGCCTTATCAATATTACTAGTACTCGCAACCTAATCAACAATTGCCATTTTTGGCTACACTTGATCTGCAAGATTTGTCACAATTGATTAATGACCCTATTCACCATGATCTTTCATGGCCAACTACCTGTAAAGTTACCTTCAGATATACCGAAATTTGATGACAACCCTGGTGAGGACCCCAAAAACCACGTAATGACCTATCATTTGTGGTGTTCGTCAAACTCTCTAATGGATGGTTCCATCAGTTTGAGACTCTTTCAAAGGATTGTTACTGGGACCGCTGCCAAGTGGTATATAGAATTGTCTGAACACTTTTTTTGGGATTTTAACACCATAATAATGTCAATTTGATGCATTTTCAACTCCCAATTAGGTATGAACAGGTACAGATATTTTGACCTCGCTTCGTCAAACCACTTCCACCCATATATCCGACCATATACATGAGTGGAGACGATGACGTAGGTTGATTAAAGCTCCCATTCCCCACCAATTACTTTCCGATTGGTTCATTAAGTCATTGCTTCCGCCCATTGCCAGGGATGTTGCCATGGGAGGTGCTGTCACCAAAGAGCAAGCCATCAGCCGAGCTCAGTACCTAGACTTGGTTTGCTCCTAGTCTGGCATTCTATACGATCTGATCCCGAACGCTTTTTGTCTTACTTCGGACCGTTCAAGACCTTCGATGGAACAACCAACCGATGGTATACTTGGTTCTGTTTAGACACAGTCAACGACTAAATCCTCGAAAAAGCAAAACCAACATGCTTCACCTTCTAGCCAGATTGTCACAAATCCCAAGACCGCCTCTATTCCTGTTGTCTCTACTGAGGTAAATGCGATTCAATCCTTCGAAACTTCGGGAACGAAGAAAAAAAGAATGAACAAATCCAAGAAATCTGAGAATCAACAGGAAAGTAATGAAACACAAAACATCGATGTCGAATATAAGAATAGGAGAAAGACAAAATTTCCCCACCTTATATGTGGAGGTGACCACTTCACCAAAGAATGTCCCTAGCATGAAGAGGTCAACAAATTTATGGAAAACACTTCCACCTCGACAATTTTGACGGATCTTTCCCTAGCCAACAACAATTGATTGACCATCAATCCTTGCATGGGTTTTCTTTGTCTTCTATAGATGAGGTCAAAATGATGTCTAGTGAATCGATTACTCTTACCACCAGATCCCAAAATTATGACCCTCCTCCGGAAAAGAAAGACGATAACGTTTCAACTGATAAATCTACGGCTTCCATCCCTCCTCTTACCAATAGTCTTCACATTGAAAAACATGTTCTTGACACAGTCCTCGGGCCACGCAAGAGTACAATTCGAAAATCAGTATTTAACCCGAGTGTGCAAGCCGCTCAATACTACAATGTAGTAGAAGATTTGGCTCAGGCACCATGTGTCTTCACATTGAAAAACATGTTCTTGACACAGTCCTCGGGCCACGCAAGAGTACAATTTGAAAATCAGTAATTAACCCGAGTGCGCAAGCCGCTCAATACTACAATGTAGTAGAAGATTTGGCTCAGGCACCATGTGCTATGTCTACCCTTGAAGTACTCCAAACATGCTCTACGCAGAGGAAGAACCTGTTGTCGGTTCTTGGAGCTATGGATCCTAAGAATAGTAATGTTATCGCCTTTAAACTGGATGATTTTAAGTCAAGGCTCTCCCATCAATTAGCTTTCCAACTATCTACGAAAGTCATTGGGAAGAAAATCCATCGCACTGTATTGGACGAAGGTACCTCGACTTCCTTCATGTCTCTGTTTTGTTGGACAGCTGTAGGCTCCCCCAAAATTAATTGTTCACCCTTGACTTTGAAGGCCTTTGATGGTCGTGGTTTTCAACCTTATGGATTACTGTCCTCTCTCTTGGTTGAAGTAGGGGGCAAATTAGTGTCCATCCATGTTGAAGTCGTCGATGCTCCTTTAGAAAACAATCTCCTCCAAGGTAGGAATTGGTTCTGCGCGTTGCAGGCAGTAGCTCCATCTGTGTTTCGAGTGGTCCAATTCTCATTCTAAGGGAAGATTTTTATTGTTGATCAACTAGAGTTTTGTTCTCTAGACACGAGTTCTAATTCTGCGAACAATATCCCACTCCTAGCCTCTTCAGCTCCACAGTATCAGAACGTAGGAGTAGGTCTTTTTAAAGATTCCTTGCTTATGGGAGTCTTTCCGTTAAAAAATACTCTTCCCCCTGTGTAGGTCACGTCTATGAACATGATCTCCTCAAGGAGTCATGACACTTGGACTAAAGGGAAATCAATTGTTGATTCAACACCTTTTAATCATTTTGAAGAGACTTACAAGGCTATCCAATCCACCAGTGACCCCACCATTAATGATAATCTTTTGGTGGCATACAAATCGTACCACCTACCATATTGGTTAGATTGCCCCCCCCCAATCTCTAGATTATCTTTTGCAACCTCTTCCATCAGATGAATCCATCATGGAAGTCATGTCTTTAGATGAGGTGCCTTGAAAAGACCATCATCACCGATCGTCTTTCCTTCCCGGTTACCAAATGGTAGAAGATCATTTTGAAACATTGGTTTCATATGATATTGTAACTACATCTCAGTCACCGGTACTCCTTCACAATGTTGAGTTTGCGGGTAATTTTAGTAATGCTACTAAGACCGTTTCGATTAACATATCAGTAAAACCTGGAGTTGTAGAGAACATTTACTTGGGCCAAAATTATTCTTTTTCGGAACTTGAGTCTTATACGACTCTTTTTAGGGAATTTAGAGATATTTTTGCTTGGACGTATGAAGAAATGCTAGGGATAGATCATTCGATCGTCGTTCATGAGGTCATGACATAACTTGATGCCAAGGCGATCCGTCAAACGTTACGTCAAGTACATCCACAGAAAGAAGCGACCATCAAGGAAGTTGAAAAACTTCTTAGGGATGGGTTCATTTACCTTGCATCGTTGATTAAATGAGTTTCTAACATCGTTCTCGTAACAAAAAAACAAGGAACAGTTAGGGTTTGCATCGATTTTCGAGACCTTAATAGGACCTCTCCCAAGGACAATTTCCTGACTCCCTATATGGATCAAATCATCGATCACTGTTCTAGAAGCGCTATCTTTTCATTTATGGATCGCTATTCTGGCTATAATCAGATATAGATACTCACTTTCGATTAACATAAGACGACTTTCATTTGCCTGTGTATTAGAGGAATTTTGAGGTAAAAAAATGGGTCTCAAAACAAAAAATGTACTATCAAAATCAACTTTTCAAGAACCAATCAAATTCTAGAGTATGACATCATCCCTTATGGTTGAGGCGACATCGCTTGAGTTAAAGTTGATTACTTGTCAAATTCTAGATGGTAGATGAAAATCTATGGTTAACCATACTCATAATGGAAAAAGTACTCATAAATTATTTTCAAATATAATATTTATGTATTTAGTAATCTTAAAGTACTTTCACTTTAAAATACTTTCTTTTGAATATAAAATATATTATTAATCAAAAGTCAAACATAAATTCAAAAACAAAATTATGGTTTAGTACTTTTGGATTTTATATGATAAATAAATTTTATTGTATCTATAAAATTTTTATGACATAATAAAATTATTATATATTATATTACAACATATATTATGACTTTTATTATGAGATATATAATACATGTTTTATAACTTAATTCGCTCACATATAATATAATATTTATAATATATATTATATTAATATAATATATAACGTTATACTTAATTAAAGAATAGAGATTCAAATTTTATATTAAATATGTAAAATAAATAATTATTAATGTGAATTATTTTAAATAAGTATAATTTATAATTTACTTACAAAAGTTTAATTTAAGTTTACAATTCAAAATTAAAATGTTTTACTTTTTTTTATTGTATTAGTACTTTATTTTAATACATTTATGAATTCAAAATTACTTATGTTTCTAGTCACATCAAATATTATTTTTATTAATTTTATTTGTGCACATCTCTTCAATTTAATTTAACCATAGTTACATGAATTGTAGTGACAAATATGAGTTGTAAATATACATTCCCCACAAAATGACAAACTTACAATATTTCATTATCTATCTTATGAGGCCCATTTTATACCTCAAAATTTCCTTAATGGAAGATCTTTGCCTACAGAAAATTGTCTTTCGGCCTAAAAAATGCTGGCGCTACTTTTCAACGTGATGTCTTATGCTTTCCATGACATTAAGCATATTGTGGAATTGTACCTCGATGACTTATCTTCCCATTCATAGCACCAAGAACATCATGTTGACCATCTAAGAGCCATGTTTTTCAGGCGTCGCCATTACAACATTCAGTTGAATCCACACAAATGTGTTTTTTTGTGTTGAGACTAGCTGACTGCTTGGATTCATCGTTTCCAAAGATGGCATCCGTATAGACCCGTTGAAGATTGAATCCATCTTGGCCCTACCATCGCTTACCAATGTTACTGAACTTCAAAGTTTGCAAGGGAAGACAAAATTTCTGCGTTGTTTTGTCTGTAGCTACGTCGAGAAGACACACAGTTTCATGTGTTTGTTAAAAAAGGACACACCCTTTGTTTGGGATGACCTTGCAGAACGTGTATTTGAGACTCTCAAACACGCTATCACACATGCACATGTGTTGTAACCACTCAATTACACTAGGGATTACTTCTTGTATGTGGTTGTATCGTTAACTACCATCGACATGGTACTAGTTCAAACATATGAACACAACTAGGAACATGTGATTTATTACCTAAGTAAGTCTTCTCGACTCTGAAACACGTTATTCGCATGTTGAGAAGTTGGCTCTGGCCATAATCATCACGGTCTAGAAATTCCGTCACTACATCTTGCTTCACACAAATACTGTGTACGCAGATTCTAACCCCATGTATTACATCTTGACTCGTCAGGTGCTTGGGGGAAAATACTCTTGCTGGATTGTCATTCTCCAAGAACTCGAGTTAGAATTTGCAAAATCCAATTCAATGAAGTCCCCTATCTTCGTGGAGCTTATGTGTGACCTTCCCTGTATTACTAAGGATACACAACCCTGGGATTCATTACCCGATGAGTCCCTGTTCCTCATTAGTATGTCTGAACCCTGATATGGAGATTTGATTTTATATCTCCAGACTCCATGCCTTCATCAAATGCAACTTGAGATGAACATCAGTACTATCTTATTGTCAACGATACATTGTACCGTCATAACATAGATGCAATTTTGCAACGTTGCTTTACTCATGAAGAGGCTGAATAGTTTTGAATCACTATCACTCTGGAGCCTGGGGCGGTCATCTTTTTGGGATGGATACTACCCAGAAAATTTTATGCATTGGGTATTTTTGGCCCTCAATCTTCAAAGATTGCATGGTGGCCGTGAGAAAATGGCCACCCTGCCAGTTTTTTCAATCCAAAAAGTGCACCCACTCAGCTCCTTTACATCCTATCATTGCCGTTGACCCATGTTTTGAGAAATGTGGCATTAATTTCATGCATTGTAAGCCTACCTTAGCTGAGGGGCATGGTTACATCATTGTAGCCATGGACTACTTTACAAAATGGGTTGAGGCCATGCCTACATATGCAAAAGATGGAAAAACTGCCACTCTATTTCTTTTCAATCATATAATCACTAGGTTCAGAGTCCCTCAAGCCATTGAGACCAATCATGGTTCACATTTTCAAAATTGGAAGATGTCATAACTAAGTGCCAAACTAGGTGTTCGTCATGATAACTCTACACCCTATTACCTGCAGGACAATGGCCTAGTTGAAGATATCAACAAAGTGTTGAAAACTATACTTCAATGGATGGTAGGACAAACTAAGTCCAGTTGGCATGTACAATTGTTTTCCATGTTATGAGCTTATAGGACTACTGTTAAGACATCTACCGACTTCACACCGTTTCAGTTGGTGTATGGGTTGGAGGCTACTCTCCCAATCGAATGTGAGGTTCCTTCTCTGAAACTTGCCATAGAATTGCTACCCAATACCACTTTAGATGAAGAACGGTTTTTGTACTTGAACAAGCTTGATGAGACTCGTCGAGATGCTACTTTAGCAAATGAAGTATGTAAACGACGAATTAAAGCTTAGTATGAACGATCTATTCAACCTCGCCTCTGCAACGAAGGTGACCTGGTTTGACATATGATGAGAAACATGATAAATTGGGAGGTGAAAAGTTGGAATCCATGTGGCATGGGCCTTACATTGTCAATTGTGTCTTAGAGAAAGGAGCTTACGAGTTGATGGACTATGATGAAATACCTTTGTGTGAGCCCCGAAACGAACTTTAGAGGTACTATGCCTAGGTCATCTAGCATATATACCTTGTACATATTGTTTATAGAGTGTCCTGTGTGTAGGTTGGATTGTGATTTTGTTGTGAATGTAGGATTTGTCTTAGGAAATCCTATTGATATAGTTTTGTGTTTAAATGAATAGATGACCATTTACTTTGGCTTTGCGGATGGTGCTAGCCATTACACCTTGAATCTCGCATCAATAGCTTGGGCACTATATTCCCCTACTAGTGATTTGGTAAGCTCATGAAGAATTTTTTTGGGTCCCGCTACGAATAATATTGCAGAGTACCATGTAGTGATTGGGTGATTAACTGAAGCTTTAACAAGTGGTGTGAGTCAGATTAGGGTTTATTTAGATTTAGAGTCAATCGTACATCAATTAAACCGAGTCTATACTATCCGTAACCCATTACTTCTTTGTATGTTCCGGAGGGTTCTACTCTTAGAGAGTTCTTTTGAGTATGCTTCCTACCATCACATCCCAAGACATTTGAACACAATGATTGATTCATTAACAAATTATGTTTTGGATTGGTACTTAGCCCATGTTTGATGTTCATTTTTAATTTTGATCACATGTAAAAAGATCATAGAAAGTAAACACATATAAGCAGCCATTCATGCACATAACACATCGCATACACACACGTCTGTAAAAAGTCACTTATATATATATATATATATATATATATATATATATAACTGATGCTGAGACAAAAACTGNTTCAATATACCCAAAATATGGAACCGTCAAGTTTTAAGTACATCGAGAGGTAAAAATATGAAGCTTCGAAGCTTTCAGTATATATACGATGCAAAAATAGGAGTCACTCTTGACTAATCCTCGTGCTCATGATAACACATAATAGCACGAGCCACTCGACGAAGTAGCCTCCCAAAATGTCGTCATACTCTCGCAGTATGGAGTTGATAACACCTGGGAAGGTCGTCAATAGAAATTTTGGGAACCCCCTCAATCAGTGTCTAGAGGTTATGTTCAATTTCTTGAAGCTCCTCCTCTGCCTCTACATTCTTGATGGCTATGTCTCTAACCATCCCTCACCCCTCGATAGGTGAAGCTTTTGCAGGTCTGGATGGATCAATGTCTGCAAAATAGTATGCTATGTCTTAGTATCACCAAAACAAAAAAAATGAGATATAATATAAAACAAAAAAACATAATGAGATAGTATCTTTATTGCCTCGGTCGTCCCACTGATTGTCCTCAGGAAATGGAAGATTAGGGTCACCCCTGAAGTTAGTCCCCGCATACACATAGTCCTCTACCATAAGTAGTTGGCCTCGTATCCAACAAAAGAAGACGAAACCATAGGTCACAGTGGGCCCTCCACCGCCTCCATGACAAGCCATGGCCTTGAACCACCTCAACATCTGTGGATCCTTGGGCTCCAACCTGTTGAGAGGCACCTGAGGATGTAATAAAGGCACCCTCTCTAAGAAGAATGATACTACTATCGCCCCATAGCGAAACTGTTTGAACTCACCTCGTCGACACTTTGTGAGCTGGTCTTTGATGCTTACTAATACCTCCTCATTCCAGGTGAAAATGGTTGGAGCCATGCACTCCAACGCGTACAACATATGCACCCGGGTAGATTGATGATAAACTCTACTACCCTCTACCTTCTCTATGGTGAAGGATACAGTCCTTAATGGCTGATCTACAATATGTTTTATCGAAATATTTCTCCTTGGGACCTTGTTTCGACTACACAATACTCATCAATAAGATTGTCGACATATATGTCCCCTCCTCTAGGACCTGTGAGTGATATTGGATTTCCTCTCTTGGATAGTCCAGTCAGAAAGTAGATGTTGTTAACATCAATCGTCAAAATGTGGGTCCCAACTTGGAAATGTTGCTGATCCGGGTCCCATATTCGTACTAGATGATCCAGTAGACGAACATGGACTCTCATGCCCAAAACTCTAAAGTACATAAGGAGTCCACACTCCCTTAGTGCCCTCACATTCATTGGGTCATTTGCTGCTTGGGCATCATCTAGTATGTGTTCACGCTCCTTCCAAATCACCATTTTTTGAGTAAAACACCCATGGGACATCCATAGGGTAACCATTAGACTCCACTCATTGAAATAAAACTCAAATTTCATGCCAGATTATCGTTTTTTGGAGAGTCACGGTCGCTGATGCTCTTTCCCTATGGGAACAAAGTGACGACGCACCCTCTTCTAAAGGACATAGCACCCCTGACGCTTTTTCCCGTCTCAAGGATTGTGTCAGCGTACCTCCTGAAAGGGAGAAGAGAGTCACCCAAGGCGTGCCCTTCTCCTTGAAAAAGGTCTCCTAAAATGAAAAAAAACATGATAAAAAGTGAAATTTCAACCATGAAAGGGAACGGAGGGGATGATAGCTCTTACATGCTTCTGATGGTTTGTTGATTGACTTCCCGTAGCTCTCGGAAACTTCGTTACAAATTTCTCTCTCAAACACAATTTTCACCCTATTCCTATGGTAAAAAACACAATGATAAGTAATTTTGACTTTTTATATTGTTTTTTGATTTTTAATTAAAAATAATTGGTGAAATCTAAGTTGCACTGAAACAAATACAAATAAGGGGAGGGAAATAGATACGACAAATTTTGAAAAATGTCGGATATGATACGGCAAGGAAACACAACAGACTTATATATATATATATATATATATATATATATATATA
>LPNX011067717.1:1034-50474 GCA_001517045.1 Pseudotsuga menziesii
GGTGAAGTTTCATTTTTGACCAATTTCTTGGAATTAAAATTTGATGACCATTTCACAAAATTTGCTCACAAAATTTCATGATGTTCATAGCTATGTTCACCTCATTTAAGCCAAACACTAGTGAAATCGCACGACGGAGTTTCAATATTGACTATCTTCTTGGAATTGAAATTTGATTATAGCTTTACATACCCATTTGATAGACATGTAGGCCAACTTTAGCAATGTTCCAATTTAATTTCAACTCCCTTAAATGCAACCTTTGCGAAACCACACGACGAAGTTTCACATTTGACCAATTTCTCAGAATTAAAATTTGATCATATATTTAGATGCCCATTCAGTAGATAAGAGTGTATGCCAACTTTTGAGATGTTTAGAGCTATTCCTACCTCCTTTAAGCCAAACCTTAGCGAATCTGCAGAATGGAGTTTTGACTAATTTCTCGAAATTAAAATTTGATCATAAATTTGAATGCACATGGGATAAACAAGCATACACGCCAACTTTTTTAACATTCTGAGCTACTTTTGACCCTTTAAACCCAATGCTAGGGAAACCACACGATGGAGTTTCACTCTTGAGTAATTTCTTGGAATTCAAATGTGATCGTTGATTTGGATGCCCATTTCATAGAAAAGCATGCACGCCAACTCTTGTGGTGTCCCAAGCTATTTTCAACCCCCTTAAGGCCAACCTTGGCGAAACCGCACAATGAAATTTCACTTTTGACCAATTTCTCAGAATTAAAATTTAATCATAGATTTAGATGCCCATTTGGTAGACAAGAGTGAACGCCAACATTTGCCATGTTCGGAGTTATTTTCGCCTCCTTTATGCCAAACCCTAGCAAAACCGGGAAACGAGTTTCACTTTTGACCAACTTGTTGAAATTTAAATTTGATCATAGATTTGGATGCCTGTTCGATAGACGAGTGTGCATGCCAACTTTCACAGCATTTCGAGCTATTTTGACCCCCTTTATGCCTAACCTTATCGAAACCGCACAACATAGTTTCACTTTTGACCAATTTCTCTGAATTGATGTTTGATCATATATTTGCATGATCGTTTCATAGAAAAGCGTGCACACCAACTTTTGAAATATTTTGAGCTATTTGGACCATTAAACCCAACCCTAGTGAAAACGCATGACGGAGGTTTCACTTTTGAGCAATTTCTTAGTATTGAAATTTAATCATAGATTGGATGCCCAATTGATAGAAAAGCATGCACACCAACTTTCACGACAATTTAATCATAGATTTAGAGGATCGTTTGATAAACAAGCGTGCACGCCATGTTTCACAACATTTCGAGCTATTTTGACCTCGTTTAAGCCCAACTCTAGCGAAACTGCATGACGGAGTTTCACTTTTGAACAAGTTCTTGAAATTGAAATTTGATCATAGATTCACATGCCCATTTGATAAATAAGAAAGCACGCCAAATTTTGCGATGTTCCGAGCTATTTTCATTACCTTTAAGCCCAACCTTAGCGAAACCGCATAACGAAGTTTCACTTTAGACCAATTTCTCGAAATTAAAAGTTGATCATAGATTTAAATGACTATTTGGTAGACAAGCATGCACTCCAAATTCTTCCATGTTCGGAGCTATTTAGACTTCTTTTAAACCCAACCCTAGCGAAAACACACAACAGAGTTTCACTTTTGACCAATTTCTTCGAATTGAAATTTGAACATAGATTTGGATGCCCATTTGATAGACAAGTGTGCATGCCAACTTTCGCGATGTTCCAAGTTATTTTCACCCCCTTTAAGCCTAACCTTAGCGAAACTGCATGACAAAGTTTCACTTAGACCAATTTCTCAGAATTAAATTTTGATCATAGATTTTGATGACAATTTGGCAGACAAGCATGCACTATAACTTCCGCCGTGTTTGGAGCAATTTAGACCCCTTTTAAACCCAACCCTAGCAAAAATGCACGAAATGGTTTCACTTTTGACTTATTTCTCTGAATTGAAATTTGATCATAGATTTGGATGCCCATTTGATGGACAAGTGTGTGCGCCAACTTTTGTGATGTTCTAAGTTATTTTCACCCCCTTTAAGCCAAACCTTTAAGAAACCGAATCACCGAGTTTCACTTTTGACCAATTTCTTGGAATTAAAATTTGATTATAGATTTATATGCACACCAACTTTCGCAACGTTCCTAACTATTTTGACCCCCTTTAAGTCCAACACTTGCGAAACCGCATGACAGAGTTTCACTTTTAATCAATTTCTCAAAATTAAATTTGATCATTGATTTGGATGTCCATTTCATAGGCAAGCGTGCACGCCAAATTTCGTGACGTTTTGAGCTAATTTCACCCCATTTAAGCCATACCGTAGCAAAATAGCACGACGAAGTTTCATGTTTGACCAATTTCTCGGAATTAAAATTTGATCATAGATTTAAATGAACATAAATTGACAAGCGTGCATGCCAACTTTCCCAACGCTCGAGCTATTTTGACCCCTTTTAAACCCAACACTAGAGAAATCGCACGATGAAGTTTCACTTTTGACCAATTTCATAGAAATGAAATTTGATAATAGATTTGAATGCCCATTTGATAGACAAGCATGCAAGCCAACTTTTGCGATGTTTTGAGCTATTTTCACCCCATTTAAGCCCAACTATAGCGAAACCGCATGATGAAGTTTCACTTTTGACCAATTTGCCGGAATTAAAATTTGATCATAGATTTAGATGACCATTTGGTAGACAAGCATTGACGTTAACTTTCACCATTTTTTAGAGGTATTTATACCTCCTTTAAGCCAAGCCATAGTGAAACCGCACGACAAAGTTTCTCTTTTGACTAACTTCTTGAAATTGAAATTTGATCGTAAGCCCATTTGATAGACAAGCATGCACGAAGTTTCTCTTTTGATCAATTTTCCTTAATTAAAATTTGATCATAGATTTAGATACCCATTTTGTAGATAAGGGTGCACGTTAAGTTTCACGATGTTCGGAGCTATTTTCACCACCTTTAAGCCAAACCTTAGCAAACCCACATGACAAAGTTTCACATTTGACCAAATTCTCAGAATTGAAATCTGATCATAGATTTCGATGCACGTTGGATAACAAGCTTACACACTAACTTTAAAAACATTTGGATATGTTTTAACCCCTTTAATCTCAACCCTATCGAAACCGTACGACGAAGTTTCAATTTTGAGTGATTTCTTGGAATTGAGATATGAAAATAAATTTGAATTCCCATTTGATAGACAAGGGTGCACATCAAATTTCACGACGTTCCAAGCTATTTCACCCCCTTGAAGCCCAACCTTAGTGAAACCGCACGATGGAGTTTCCTTTTAGACCAATTTCTCCAAAATTAAAATTTGATCATAGATTTAGATGACCATTTGGTAGACAAGCATGCATTCAAACTTACACCATGTTCAGAGTTATTTAGACACTTTTTAAACCCATCCATAGAAAAAACACACAAAGAGGGTGAAACTCCATTGTGCGGTATCGCCAAGGTTGCGCTTAATGGGGGTCAAAATAGCTTAGAATTCAATTTTGAGCAATTTCTCGTAATTGAAATTGGATAATAGATTTGGAGTCCCATTTGATTGACATGCCTGGACACCAACTTTCACGACATTATGAGCTATTTTCACCCCCTTTAAGCCCAACCTTAGTGAAACTGCACTATCGAGTTTCAGTTTTGACCAATTTCTCAAAATTAATATTCAATCATAGATTTAGATTCCCATTTGGTAGACAAGCGTGCACGCCCTAGGGAAGTCGCACGACAGAGATTCAGTTTTGAACAGCTTCTCGAAACTAAAACTTGATGATAGATTTGGTTCCCTATTTGATAGACAAGCGTGCACACCAACTTTCGCAACGTTCCAAGCTATTTTGACCTCGTTTAAGGTCAACGCTAGCAAAATCGTGCAATGAAGTTTCACTTGTGAACAGTTTCTTGGAATTTAAATTTCATCATAGATTTGGATGCCCATTTGATAAACAACCATGCACACCAAATTCATGATGTCGCGAACTATTTTAACCCCTTTTAAGCCGAAACTTAGTGAAATCGCATGATGAAGTTTCATTTTTTACCAATTTCTTGGAATTAAAATTTGATGACCATTTGGTAGATAAGAGTGCTCACCAAATTTCATGATGTTCATAGCTATGTTCACCTCCTTTAAGCCAAACACTAGTGAAACCCCACGACGGAGTTTCAATATTGACTATCTTCTTGGAATTGAAATTTGATTATAGCTTTGCATACCCGTTTGATAGACGTGCTGGCCAACTTTAGCAATGTTCCAATTTAATTTCAATTCCTTTAAACACAACCTTTACAAAACCACATGACGAAGTTTCACAATTGACCAATTTCTCATAATTAAAATTTGATCATATATTTAGACGCCCATTCGGTAGATAAGAGTGCATGCTAACTTTTACAGTATTTAGAGCTATTTTCACGTCCTTTAAGCCAAACCTTAGCGAAACCGCGGAATGCAGTTTATCTTTTGACTAATTTCTCAAAATTAAAATTTCATCATAAATTTGGATGCGCATGGGATAGAAAAGCATACACGCCAACGTTTTTAACATTCTAAGCTACTTTTAACCCTTTAAACCCAACACTAGGGAAACCACACAACGAAGTTTCACTTTTGAGCAATTTCTTGGAATTGAAATGTGATCGTTGATTTGGATGCTCATTTCATAGAAAAGCATTTACGCCATCTTTTGTGGTGTTCCAAGCTATTTTCAACCCCCTTAAGGCCAACCTTGGTGAAACCGCACGATGAAATTTCACTTTTGACCAATTTCTTAGAATTAAAATTGAATCATAGATTTAGATGCCCATTTGGTAGATAATAGTGAATGCTAACTTTCGCCATGTTCAGAGTTATTTCCGCCTCCTTTAAGCCAAACCCTAGTGAAACCGGGTGACAAGTTTCACTTTTGACAAACTTGTTGAAATTTAAATTTGATCATAGATTTGGATGCCCGCTCGATAAATGAGTGTGCACGCCAATTTTCATAACATTTTGAGCTATTTTGACCCCCTTTATGCCTAACCCTAACGAAACCGCACAACATAGTTTCACTTTTGACCAATTTCTCTGAATTGATGTTTGATCATATATTTGCATGCTCGTTTAATAGAAAAGCGGGCATGCCAACTTTTGAAATATTTTGACCTATTTGGACCAATAAGCCCAACACTAGTGAAAACGCACGACGAAGGTTTCACTTTTCAGCAATTTCTTAGTATTAAAAAGCATGCACACCAACTTTCACGACAATTTAATCATAGATTTAAATGATCATTTGATAAACAAGTGTGCACTCCAACTTTTGCAACATTTCGAGCTATTTTGACCCCGTTTAAGCCCAACTCTAGCGAAACTACATGATGGAGTTTCACTTTTGAACAATTTCTTGAAATTGAAATTTGATCATAGATTCACATGCCCATTTGATAAACAAGAAAGCACGCCAAATTTCACGATGTTCTGAGCTATTTTCATCCCCTTTAAGCCCAACCTTAGCGAACCCACATAACGAAGTTTCACTTTAGACCAATTTCTCAAAATTAAAAGTTGATCATAAATTTAGATGACTATTTGGTAGAAAAGCATGCACTCCAACTTCTTCCATGTTTGGAGCTATTTAGACTCCTTTTAAACCCAACCCTAGCGAAAACACACAACATAGTTTCACTTTGGACCAATTTCTCTGAATTGAAATTTGAACATAGATTTGGATTCCCATTTGATAGAAAAGTGTGCACGCAACCCTTCACGATATTCCAAGTTATTTTCACCCCCTTTAAGCCCAACCTTAGCGAAACTGCATGACAAAGTTTCACTTAGACTAATTTCTCAGAATTAAAATTTGATTATAGATTTTGATGACAATTTGGCAGACAAGCATGCACTACATCTTCTCATAATTGAAATCTGATCATAGATTTGGATGCACGTTGGATAACAAGATTGTACACCAACTTTCAAAACATTTCGATCTATTTTGACCCCTTTAATCCCAACCATATCGAAATCGTACGACGAAGTTTCAATTTTGAGTGATTTCTTGGAATTGAGATTTGAAAATAAATTTGAATGCCCATTTGATAGACAAGAGTGCACATGAACTTTCACGATGTTCCAAGCTATTTCACCCCCTTGAAGCCCAGCCTTAGCGAAACCGCATGATGGAGTTTCACTTTAGACCCATTTCTCCAAAATTAAAATTTGATCATAGATTTAGATGACCATTTGGTAGACAAGCATGCATTCAAACTTACACCATGTTTATAGTTATTTAGACACTTTTTAAACCCATCCATAGTAAAAACACACAAAGGGGGTGAAACTCCATTGTGTGATATCGCTAGGGTTGGGCTTAAAGGGGGTCAAAATAGCTTAGAATTCAATTTTGAGCAATTTTTGGTAATTGAAATTGGATAATATATTTGGAGTTCCATTTGATAGACAATCCTAGACACCAACTTTCACGACGTTATGAGCTATTTTCACCCCCTTTAATCCCAACCTTAGTGAAACTGCAATATTGAGTTTCACTTTTGACCAATTTCTCAGAATTAAAATTCAATTGTTACAGCTGATTTTACCACACATGGTGAATCCAACCTTCATGGCCTTCCCTGTCCCTTTGCAGACTCTTTAGACCCCATGGACCACTTTTGTACCTTTGATGTTTCCAAGATTATCCCTAAAAACATGCAATAATTGCCATACGTGACTTTTAATCCCTTTCTCTCATATATACGTGGATTTGACCCTTAAACCCGTGTACATCGGGATGTGTGCAAAAGCACAAATTATTTTGGAGTTTTCCTTGATGTTGATCTGAATCACTTGTCTCTTGGCCTTCCATATGCCTTGAGATTGCTCAGATTCAACCTTGCATTAACCCATTGAAGAGCTATATAAGGATCCCTTTGGATACATTAAAAGGGGAGGAATTGAGGAGCAAGAAAACTATATTCCATTGTTGCTAGAGATTATACTTGAGTCTGCATCCCTGTGTCCCTTGGAGCACGTTGTGTTCTTCCCAAGTGTGTGTTTTGCTTGTGAGCTTTCTATCGAGAGATGGAGGATTGAAGTGGTGGAGGCCCAAGTGGGGGACTCAATTTCTCTAATTCGTAGACGTGCCAATAGAGGTTGTCACTATTGTAATCTCTGTTTTATATCAATAGAAATATATTTTTCTGTCCAATAATGTGTATTTAAATGAGTATTTGATCCATGGATGCTTTTAAATGCTTATATGTTATTGATTATATATGCTAGAGTAGGTCTAACACAATTATATATAGCATGCTTGTCTTGTTTGCTGAAGGTTGAATAAGGAAATTGCCGATACAAGTGGGAGTGGAAAAGCTCAATGAGAATCTACATCAACCGTCTGAAATAAGGTACAAATCGAGATCCTTTAGTGTTAGATATTTGGTTTCTCTTGCATATAGGAAAGGATTGATTTCTGGAGTTAATCTGTCTGTTGTGGTATCCCAAGCCATAGGAATTTACCTTCGTAACAGAATTGGTGACCCCGCTGGGGAGTTCCTAGTCATTTTCCTTTGGGGGTTTTTGTCGACATTCAATGTTCTTGAATTTCTCTGGTTTCTCTATTTCTGAGTCGGGTCTAGCGGCATGTTTGCCTGGTAGTGTCTGATAGGAGTAAATGTTTTCTCAACTTATCTTTTTTCCTTCATTTTTATCTCTTTTTCTTCCTATACGTGAGTTTTTGCCTCAGAATCACATGTACATGTGGTTTTGACTGCGATATCCGTGTATATATGCGGGTTTTCTACACACATTCGCATATGCCCTGAGTTTTTCCTTTTAGAGGAAGATTGAGTGTTGCTTGGTAAGTTTTGATGATTGTTGAGTCTCCTTAGATGCTTCTAGAGTCTGTATACACCTCTGTTTTTTACCAGAGACAATTTTTAAGGTAATTTTTTTTTTAAGAATGTTCTTGTCATTGCATTTTTTATTTTTTGTTTTGAGATTAGTGCATTAGGTCTATTTTACCTTAGTGCTTTGCGTGGGTGCTGTTTGATAGGGCTAGCAGAGTTTGGGGCTGATAGAGTCATTCTTTTCCTTTATTATCTCATTTTTATTCAAAAAATACAAAAATATTTGCTTCCTTGCATCATTATGCAACATTGCACTTTGCATTTTGCATGCTACTTACACTAGGTTTGCTTAGAGAAGTATTAGTCAGGATTTCATATAGGAATGATTGCATTTGTCATTTGAAAAAAATTCTGCATTTCACGTAGTGGCATGCCCTGTTTTTCATTCGACACAATGCATTTCCATTTATTGTTGGGTGTGCATTTACTTCATGTTGCGTCATAACACAATTGGTTGCACGATCATCTACCTTTTTGAGTAATAACCCAAATAAAATCAACACTTAATTAAAATGGATTACACTATTTTCTTTTATAGGGTACACCAACAAGATTAGGTTTTAGGGTCTTGGAATAGTTCATTGTGAGTAAATTCTCTAAGACCACTAAACAAAACATGTATGTGTCTGTCCAGGTGAGAGTGTGAAATTCCTTGGTATAATTAGTGTTTCTCAGGATCCTCCTCTTACAAGGGATTTAAGCACGAAGCAGTGTGCATTAGAGGAAATTTAAACTCAAAATGGGCCTCTTAAAATGAACTAATAAAATAATAAAATAATAAAATAATATTTATTAATTTTGGAGGAAGAAAAGAAAAAAACTACTTTTTTGTTTGTATTTTTGACATATCTCCCCGTGTTTTTACTCAAATTTCGATCGGGAGAGCTCGTTGGATGCGGAATTAAATTCCGCATCCAACGAGTACCCACTCGGCATACTTTTGACAGACCCCGCTACCCCAAAAACAAGAAATACCTAAAAAAATGGAATGATGATGTCGCTGGGCTGGGCTTGGATACTCTTATCTACTGGGCTGGGCTCAGGGGTTGGGCCGGAAGACTGGAGCCATGCCCCAAGACCTTGAAGAGCCTCCGAGGGTTTCTAGGCCTCACAGACTACTATTAAAGTCGTTTGTAATATTATATGGAAAAATCACATGTCCTTTTTCCCAACTGCTCAAGAAGAATGCCTTTGCCTGGAATGAGGCTGCCAATCAATATTTCTCTCTTCTAAAACAAGCCATGTGTACAACACTGCCAACTCATGGGTGTGGGGATTCAGCGTGGCACTTAGCACCTCCACCAACAAATAGAGGTTTAAAGTCATCATTCCGTTTTTTCAGGTATTTCTTGTTTTTGGGGTAGCGGGGTCCGTCAAAAGTATGTCAAGTGGGTACTCATTGGATGCGGAATTTAATTCCGCATCCAACGAGCTCTCCCGATCGAAATTTGAGTAAAAACATGGAGAGATATGTCAAAAATAGAAACAAAAAAAGTAGTTTTTTAATGATACCTATCCCCAAATTTACATTAAAAAAGTGTTTAAGACCTATACGGTATTTCAAATTTAAAGCAATTTCATTGGATAACACATGATGACATGAAATTTGAATAAAAGTTAAAAGGCCCATTTTGAGTTGAAATTTCCTCTAATGAGCGGTTAATGATTGGGATGACCCCTGGTCATAACTGAGTAGCACCGAAGATATTTTCAGGATTGTATTCATATCTGGGGGCTCTTTCGAGAGTTTTGGGCTTTACTACCCTGCCCATACGGTCAATCCCGCTTGCGACTGTCCACCTGAGCATTGATTATATTGAGGTGACCTTAGTTTTCTTACCTAGGTTATCAAGGGGGTACTTTGCAAGGGTTATTCTGTAGGTGTCCCAGCCAGGTTGGGGTCGGATAGCACAGTCGCTATATGCGTTGAAGCTGAGGGCCACAATAATTGGTTACAAACCTCCGCTTATTGTGTATGGGAGTCTCAAGCCTCTCCTACAAAAGACATACCTGCTTCATTTGGGAGCTCATATATCCTACCCTTGTTTGCTTGTGATTGGCTTTAGATTATATAGGTGTATGCTCTGTGCACGCTAGCTTATTTAGGGTTTGCATAATTAGAAGAGTCTTTTTCATTTTTTGAATCATTGTGGATTCAAGTGCAGTGCTTCGTCGTTCTTGTTGTTTAGCAAGACTCCCACCTTCTACATCTCCTCCTCCTTTGGGAGAGAGAAACAGACAGTCTAGGTGGACTACTTCTCACATCGATTCGCACATGATGGGAGATCAAGAAAATGAAATTATTGAGTTGTCTTCTTCACCTCATGAGGTGGGGGAAGAAGATCATATTCCTGTATATGATCCTTCACCTCATATACCTACACACTCTGGGTATGATCCCTCATTCACAGGTCACCGGTATCGGGTTCCAGGCAATGAGACTCATCATGAACCTGCGAGCACTAGTTATGTTAGTTATGGCATGTTTGGTATCCCTGCACATGATCTGGCACAACATGCCAAGTCGGAATTTGAACCTAACACTACGCCTGGGGGCACTCCTATTCCTTTCCATGTGGAGAGATTTGCGAACACGAGTCACATTGCACCTTCCATCCCGGTGGTGGAAGCTACATCACATGTTCATCCTAGACCTAGTGTTAGTAGTCCTATTCCGATACTAGAACCAAGACAAGTGACTATAGGGAATACCACTTACATCACTTCACATGTCCCTTCGTCCTCTATTCCTAGTTCTTTGAATGCTATTCTTCCCCCTCATTCACGTGGTCCTTCGAGCCAGAATGTTGCTACTAGTCATGTTCATACTGCAGCTACTCGTGTAGTCGTGTCTCAGAGTCAAGTACCTCCTATTGTCTCAGGAGGTCATATTCCTACTTCTGGAACGTTTTATGGTCTATCACATGGAGTTCCCAATATTCCTACTTATGGAGTTTCTTATGGGACATCTCATGGGACATTTTGTGGAGCTTCTCATGGACAATATTATGGACCGCAGTATGGACAGAGTTATTCACCTTATGGGTACGGGTATCAACAACCCGCTTACTCCCTGAATTATGGCTATGTAGCTCCACATAGTCAAGGTACACCACATTATGGTGCTTCCATACCACCCTACATGGCTAAAACGGGAGGAGGGTGTTATGGCCATGGCCATGGTGTTTATGGTACTCAACCTTATGTGAACCAAAATTATCAGGAAGCATGGAATTGACATGCTCAACCTAGGATCCCTTTCCTCACAATGTTAAATTTACCTGACTTGTCGAGACTAATGAAAGATCTGGTATCTCATGACTCAGTTTGGACAGCTATCCCTAACAAGCTTCCCTCGGACATTCCCAAATTCGAGGGCAAACCAGGAGAAGATCCTAGTGAGCATGTTACTACATTTCACCTTTGGTGCTCTTCTAACTCCTTACATGATGATTCGATCCGTTTAAGTCTATTTCAACGCACCCTCACCGGGCCTGCAACAAAATGGTACATAGAGTTACCTAGGGGGGCATTCATTTTGTTTGATGACCTAGCTATGACTTTTCTCAATCACTTCCAACTACCAGTGCATTATGACATCAGTATAGAACTCTTGTTGACATTTCAGCAAGACAAAGCCACGCATATCTTGGACCATATCCAAGAGTGGCGTAGACGGAAGAGATTGATTAAAGCCTTCATACTGCTGGAATTTCTCCTTGAGTGGTTCCTTAAATCGTTACTACCTTAAATAACGAAGGATGTTTCTAGATCCAAATTTCAGAAGGAGGAACAAGCCATTTTTAGGGACCAGGAATTGGATTTGATTTATGCTCAATCCAGATTGTTATATGAGATCATTCCTAATGCTCTGCATTCTAGTTTCAACCCTAAGGTCAAACCTGGACCATATGCCAATGGCATTGTTGGTCGTATAAGTACCAAACCTACAGATTCAGTTGTGCAATAGGTGAGTCAATTGTCTATCAACCAATCTGCCTCTGGACAAGCCACAACTTCATCTCAACCCACCCAAACGGTGAGTGTGCTTTTGGTGCAATCGTCAAACCAGAAGGGTAACCAGCAACCCGGAAGGAATAAGAAAAAGGGTAAAAACAATTGTAAGGGTGGGAAAAGGAATGAAAATGCCAATTTTCATGACAAGAATGCCACAATGCTCAAGTGGACAAGCAATCTAAACATAAGGTTAAGTTTCCTTGTAAATTATGTAAGGATGACCACCTCACTCACTTGTGCCCTCGTATGGAAGATGCCTCGAGGTTCATAGCACAGGGCCCAGCTGTGCTGACCAAACCTTTACTCCATAATCAAAACATGAACTCAAGGACCCGAGATCAAGATCCACTGGAAGCCAGTAGTGGTCATGGTTGCATCAACATGGTGCATGCTACTAAGGTTGTGACTCATGCGAAGGACTATGGTTCATCACAACCAGACCTTGGAAAGGAACCTGCTCCACCTGGGAATCCTTTGCGTATTGAAAACCCTATGGCTAAACCTGAAGTTGCACCTCGCATTCCTAAGGGAGTCCTAAAGCGTTCAGGGCACACTCATAATTGTGCCCGAGCCACCCAGAACTATTCAGTTGTTGAGGATTTGGGCCACACTCCTTGTGCAATGTTTGCACTTGAAGTACTTTAGAGTTGTCCTTCGCAAAGGAAGGCTTTGCTTTCTACTCTTGGTGTTAACGATAATAACTCTTCCTTCGTCATTAAATTTGAAACCGCGGGACTACAGCCTCGCTTGCCTCTCTTGATTCATGTAGAATGTCTTAATATGATCATCAAGTGCACTGTGATTGACGAAGGCGCTGCTGCTTCCGTGATGTCTTTGTTGTGTTGGAAGGGTTTGGGTTCCCCTAAGTTGTCTAAATCCGCTACCATGTTGACTACCTTTGATGGTAGATCGTTTCAGCCGCATGGGATTCTTTCTTCTCTTAAGGTCCATTTGGGAGGGAAGATCATCGCGATCGATGTCGAGGTCATTGATGTGCCCCTTGATTACAATCTATTACTAGGTAGGAATTGGATGTATAGTATGCAAGCCGTAGCTTCTTCTCTATTTCGAGTTGTATGCTTTCCATTTAATGGGAAGATTGTTACGATTGATCAGACATCATTCAAAAATTTGAGTGTTATTGCATCATTGGGAACCTTTATCCCAATTATCAATCATTCTCAGCTGGCAACTGGGAGTGTGGGTGTTGGCATGTATCCATCCCTTATTGGAAACTTTAGTTGTCCTACACCTGTTCTTATGATCGGGTCTAGTTTCAGTGGGGCTTCATCTTCATTGAATTCAGTGTCTTTTCACACTACCCATATGGAAGATCCAAGGATTCTTCCTTCATCGAGCCCTTCGAATAAGCCTATCGAAACAGACATGCCATTTCCTGCAGCATTGACAGCATATCAAGTGATTCTTCAATGTGTTGCAGAGCCTAGTCCTTCCTCTATGCGGACGAAGGAGGAGGACCCGTATGTGCTTCCTGCATAGGTAGTTGAGTCTTCTCACGCACATGATTGCCTTGATAGTGTTTTTCCATCAGATGAAGCTATTATTGAGGCCATGTCTGGGGTTGAGCCACCTTGAGAACAGTTACATCATAGATCTTATTTTCTTCCTGAGCTTGACCATTTGGAGCGTGAGGAATTTAGGGAGATTCTTAATGAGACAATTGGTAGTCCCGTGGTTCCATTGAGCCCTCCTGGTCCAATGATTCAAGGAAACATGGAGAATATATCTCCTACCATTCCTATCAATATCTCTCGCAATCCTGGCAAGATTGAGAATGTCTATATTGGGGCAGAATGTTCCCATGTTGAGATTCAAGAGTATACCGAGTTGTTCAAAGAGTTTTGTGATATATTTACTTGGTCATACGGGGAAATTCTAGGTATTGACCCTCATATTGTCGAACATGAAATCAAGACCTATCCAAATGAGAAGCCTATTCGATAATGCTTGTGTGCTGTGAATCCTAGAAAAGCACCCGCAATTAAGGCTGAGATAGAAAAGCTGTTAAATGTCGATTTTATCTATCTCGTTCCCTTGACGGAGTGGGTTTCAAACCCCATTCCGGTTGATAAGAAGTAGGGAGCAATCCATATATGCACTAATTTCTGTGACTTGAATCGTGCCTGTCCTAAGGATAATTTTCTCACACCATTTATTGATCAAATTTTGGATGAGTGTGCAAGAAACGAGGTATTTTCCTTTATGGACAGCTTTTCCGGATACAATTAGATCCAGATCAAACCCGAGGACCAACATAAAACTGCATTTATTTGTCCTTGGGGTACCTTTGCATATCAAAAGATGCCTTTCAGCCTTAAAAATGCTAGAGCCACATTTCAGCGGGCTATGACCTTGATCTTCCATGATCTCAAATCGATTATTGAAGTCTTTTTGGATGACCTTGCTGCTCATTCTCATTAGAGGATGCGTCATTCCTACCATTTGAGATTAGTGTTCGAAAGATGCTGCCATTACTTGGTTAGGCTAAATCCTCATAAGTGCATCTTTTGCGTGAAGTCTGGTCGCTTGTTAGGGTTCATTGTCTCCAAGGAGGGTATAAGAGTCGATCCCTTAAAGGTTGAGGCAATACTTGAATTGTCTCCCCTGAGAAACATTAGACATCTTCAATGTTTGCAAGACATATCGAATTTCTTATAGAGATTCGTGGTTAACTTTGCCAATTTGACTAAAGGCTTTATGCGTCTTTTGAAGGACACTACCTTTTGCTAGGATGAGCGAGCACAGGAGTCCTTTGATGTGCTTAAGCGAGCCTTACAATCGACCCCCGTGATTAGTCCACCCGACTTTAGCCATGACTTTTTGCTTTATGTGCCCGTGTCCATGGAGATGATTGGTATGGTTTTGGTTCAGGAGGATGAGAAGCTCCATGAGCATGTCATATATTATTCGAGCCAAAACCTTGTAGATGCTGCCATAACTTTGGACCAATTTCTTGGAATTAAAATTTGATTATATATTTATATGCACGCCATCTTTCGCAATGTTCCTAGCTATTTATACCCCCTTTGAGTCCAACACTTGTGAAACCGCATGACGGAGTTTCACTTTTGATCAATTTCTCAGAATTAAATTTGATCATTGATTTGGATGTCCATTTCATAGGCAAGTGTGCAGGACAAATTTCATGACGTTTTGAGCTAATTTCACCCCATTCAATCCATACCATAGAAAAATAGCACGATGAAGTCTCACTTCTGACCAATTTCCCAGAATTAAAATTTGATCATAGATTTAAATGAACATGGATTGACAAGAGTGCATGCCAACTTTCGCAATGCTCGAGCTATTTTGACCCCTTTTAAGCCCAACCCTAGAGAAACCGCACGACGGAGTTTCACTTTTGACCAATTTCACAAAATTGAAATTTGATCAGAGATTTGGATGCCCATTTGATATACAAGCATGCAGGCCAACTTTTGTGATGTTTTGAGCTATTTTCACCCCATTTAAGCCCAAACATAGTGAAACCGCATGATGAAGTTTCACTTTTGACCAATTTGTCAGAATTAAAATTTGATCATAGATTTATATGACCATTTGGTAGACAAGCATGCACGCTAACTTTCTCCATTCTTCAGTGGTATTTATACCTCCTTTAAGCCAAACCATAGTGAAATCGCACGACAAAGTTTCTCTTTTGACTAACTTCTCGAAATTGAAATTTGATCATAGATTTGGATGCCCGTTTGATAGACAAGCGTGCACACCCACTTTCGCAACGTTTTGAGTTATTTTGACTCTCTTTAAACCCAACCTTAGTGAAATCACACAGTGGAGTTTCACTTTTAACCAATTTCTCGGAATTGAAATTTGACCATTTATTTGGATGCACAATTCAAAGACAAGCGTGGACGCCAACTTTCGCAATGTCTTGAGCTATTTTCACCCAATTTAAGCCAAACCTTAGTTGGACCACACGACGAAGTTTCTCTTTTGACCAATTTCCCTTAATTAAAAATTTGATCATAGATTTAGATGCCCATTTGGTATATAAGAGTGCACGTTAAGTTTCAAGATGTTTAGAGCTATTTTCACCTCCTTTAAGCTAAACCCTAGCAAACTTGCATGACAAAGTTTCACATTTGACCAACTTCTCAGAATTGAAATCTGATCATAGATTTGGATGCACATTGGATAACAAGCTTGCACACCAACTTTCACAACACTTGGATCTTTTTTGACCCCTTTCAACCCAACCCTATCGAAACCGTACAATGGAGTTTCAATTTTGAGTGATTTCTTGGAATTGAGATTTGAAAATAAATTTGAATGCCCAATTGATAGAGTGCACACCAACTTTCACGACATTCCAAGCTATTTCACCCCCTTGAAGCCCAACCTTAGCGAAACCGCATGATGGAGTTTCACTTTAGACCAATTTATCCAAAATTAAAATTTGATCATAGATTTAGATGACCATTTGGTAGACAAGTGTCATTTGATGCGCTTAAGCAAGCCTTAGCATCGACCCCCGTGATTAGTCCACCCGACTATAGCCATGACTTTTTCTTTTATGTGGCCGCGTCCATGGAGACGATTGGTATGGTTTTGGTTCAGGAGGATGAGGAGCTCCATGAGCATGTCATATATTATTTTATCCGAAACCTTGTAGATGCGGAGATCCATTATTCCCATGTGGAGAAACTTGCCTTAGCTATCGTTTATGCAGTTCAAAGATTGAGACACTACATTCTGCTTCGCCAGACCTTGTTGGTAGCCCATGTCAATCCATTTTAGTTTCTCCCCACTATAAGGATCATCGGGGGAAAGTATAATAAGTGGATTGTCATCTTCTAAGAATTCGATCTCGAGTTTATTTCGGCAAAATCGAAAAAATCATTGATTTTTGCAGAGCTTATTTTTTATTTCCCAAGCAAGGAGGAGGAGGAAGTTTGTGAAGATATGTTTATCAATGAGTACATTTTCCTGATCTCAACTTTGGATCCATGGTATGGGGATATCATCATATATTTACAAACATTGAAGGTCCCTACTCACCTTTCATGGTTTAAATGACGACGGTTACATCACGTATCCAAGAACTACCTTATAGTGGATAACACATTGTACCGTTGTGGGGTAGATTGCATTCTATGTCATTGTTTAACTCATGAGGAGGCTGAGCTTGTGCTGAATGATTTCCACGGAGGGGCGTGTGGTGGTCATTTATATGGGCTTTCTACAACCCAAAAAATCTTAAGAGAGGGTTATTTTTGGCCGTCGATCTTTAAATATTGTGTCAATGTGGTCAAGAAGTGCCACCCTTGCTAGGTGTTTGCACGTAATATGCGCTTACATCCAACCCAGTTACATCCAATTATCACCGTTGTTCCCTTCACTAAGTGGGGGATTGACTTCATGGATTGCAACCCAGCTTCAGCTGGGGAGCATCATTATATTATAGTGGTTGTTGACTATTTCATGAAATGGGCTGAGGCTATGCCCACGGTTAAATCCGATGGTGAGACAGCCACACATTTCATATTCAACCAGATCATTACTTGGTTTGGTATTTCGAAGGAGCTCATCATTGACCATGGTAGGCACTTTCGGAATCAAATGATGGAAGAGTTGGCCTTGAAGTTAGGGTATAAGTAGGAGCATTCCTCTTCTTATTACCCTCAAGCGAATGGACAGGTTGAAGTAGTGAACAAACCACTTAAGTCCATTCTCCAATGAACCATAGCATAAAGCAAGACCAATTGGCATATTATGTTATATCATGCTTTGTGGGCTTATAGGACCATGGTTAAGACTGCCACCTGTTTTTCTCCATATCCGCTTGTACATGGAGTGGAGTCTGTATTGTCGGTTGAATGCAAAATCCCTTCTTTGAAGCTAGCTGTAGAGCTCCTACCAGACACTTCCGCATTGGAGGAGTGTTTGGTCCACTTAGAGCAGCTTGATGAGCAGTGACGAGATGCCTTAGTGGCTCTTGAGGTAAATAAGTGTCGCGTTAAGGTCCAATATGATAAATCTATCTATCCGAGGAGGTTTAGTGAAGGAGATTTTGTAATGTCCTCTTCCAAATAGGCCTTGAAGCCCAAAACCGCTAACCTATGTGATTCCTGTGCGTTCGAGTGGTTACTGACAGCTAGGGAATCAGCTAAACACTGATGCCATCCATAGAAGATCTAGGGCATCATCATTTGGTCAAGAAGGGCCACCAGGGGCAAAGGCCACCTTCGGGCATGCCATCCAAGCATTATTTAAAGATGGATGCACTTTTTAAGTCTCCATCCGCATGCATGCAAGTCAACGACAAATTAGAAGATAAAGTGACCTAATTAGGTCAAAGATTAGGTTTTGCGCAGCTGAACTTTATAAATAGAGGATAAAGCGAAAGGAGACTTCATTTTTTATTATGATTATTTTGGGAGCTCTTGGATAGCAGCACAGCAGTTGGGGTTGGAGACGGAGTCTTCAGCTAACAGGATTTCGGCAGTGAAACATCTGTCCTAGTCTTATTCCGGGGAAGCCATACAAGTTCACCACTTGTTCTTCATTCATTCATCAGTTATCTAGTACATGGTATAGATCGTTGTAGGGACACGTGTGCAGCCGTAAGGGGGGGTTTCAGCCAGAAAGCCCTAATCAGCTGTTGGGCCTTCAGATCTCAGTTTCCTTCTGAAACTCAGGCACCATTCTCATCATCAGCTTCATACTCCGGTACCCGGTGATTATCAGATCCATCAGTGCTCATCCGAAGCAGTTATTAGCAATTTCGGGGTTCCAGGGGGTGAGTAGTTGCCTCTCTGAAGCAATTCGATACCCTGCCTAGAGGTCTCAGAACCTTCGCATGCACCAGGAATTCTCTCCGGCACTGAACAGCTATCAGCCCTGCAAATTCTCAGTCCCATCGGACACCTCCTTCTTTGAGGGCGTCACCCTTTTCTGATTGGGCGTCTTGCTGCTGGGGGATCACCTGAAGCGGAGGAGATCAGCTCATCTCCAATCCAGTTCTCAGTACTGGCATACTTTCTTCGAAGCAATTCAGTCGGCTTATCAGTGATAAGTGTTCATTCTATCTTGCAAACCCTAACCCTAATTTTTTCTATAAAATAGGGATTTTTGCATGGCAGTTTGCATGCCCAGTTGTATCAACATAATTGTTTAGAAATAGAAAATATCAGGATTTGGGATATTACAGTGGTATCAGAGCTATTTCCTTGGCCAGCGGTGGGCTTAAGAGATGAAAAGTAGATGAATACAGAAGGAGATCCTTTTGTAACCTATAGGAGGAGGAAGAGTAGATACACAGAAGAATTTGAAGATATCTAACAAGAAGATACCAATTCAAACATGGAACAAACAGGTATACATTCGGATAGGGGAAAAGGAACGGTAGAAGAGGAGGATCGGATGGAGTTTCGCAACTTGGTCTCTGCATTGCAAGACTTAGCCAAAGGACAAAAAGTAGTCCTCAATGCCATCAACAGACTATCAGCGAAACCGGAAACATGTATCCATAGTACACCTCCCTCACCGGTAGATCAGGGATCTACAAGCAACAGTGGAAAGATGGCGTACACTAACATCCAAAACACTCCGCACATATACAGCAGACCTTCTATTAGGCCTACCATGCCTCACTTCTTGGCAGATACAGTAGGGGGCCCGGTCATGCAGGTAGAACCTAGCGAGCCTTTTGGGGCTTATCTACAGGAGTACAAAGACTTAGGGGATGAGTTTCATGCTGCCATGTCTTTCTCAGATTTCTACAACATGAAGAGTAGAAACAGGCCTAGGAATTTCAACAAGGGTTTCAATCACAACTATGAGCTGCAGAAGACTTTGGGCAAGTTAACCATCCCAAACTTTGACGGGACTCGCGGAGGATCAGCGACACATGTGTTCAAAAGTTGGATACCTATTTCCAACTCAACCCCATGACCGAGACAGACGCAATTAAGTTGGCTACACGTCACCTGGATGGAGAAGCTCATGAGTGGTGGTACCACGGATTGGTGACATTGGGTCACAACACCATACATTCTTATGGTGAGTTCACTCAGAAACTCATAGAGAGGTTTGACAGGAAAGATCCAGAGATCCATTTTAGGGAGTTGGCTCAACTCAAGTAGACTGGTAGTGCAGAAGCTTTCATTTCAGAATTTCAAAGGCTAGTCGTTATGGTAATAGATGTGTGAGAGAGAAGATTGACTATGTTATTCACTGAGGCCCTCATAGAGCCACTACGGGGATGGGTGAAAGCCTACAAACCCATCACTCTGCAGGATGCTATTAGCATGGCAAGGGATCTTCAGGATTCCGTTCCCAAAAACAAATTCCCTCTGAAAACCAATTTTCCTGTTAGAGACAAGGACAGGAAACCTTTCCAGCAGGATGTGCCCAAGAAGACCTGGTTAGACAAGGACACTAGGAAAGACTTGAGAAAGAAGAAGCTATGCTTCACCTGCCAGGAACCATGGGTACCAGGACACAGGTGTGCAGGGAAAGCGAAGGCTCACTACATTGAGGTTTATTCAAACAGTGATGAGGACGACTATGAGCAGGAGGCCACAGAACAGGAATCACACCAAGGTGATACACCAGAGGGAGTCATTGCTACATTATCTGGAGTACCAAGATTCCATACTCTCAGGGTCAGGGGAGTAGTGCAGGGTCACAGAGTAGGAGTATTGATTGATGGGGGAGCCACCCACAATTTCATTGACTCCGCTTGGATAGCCAAGAGAGGTATTCAGACAGAGAAGTTCGAGGGATTCACTGTAGCAGTAGTCGGGAACTCAAGCATGGAGTGCAACTACTGGATCCCAAAATTGAATGTTGCCTTAGGTAACTATCAGATGATAGACTCTTTCTATGTAGTGGATGTAGCAGATACTCATGTGGTATTGGGTGTTCAGTGGCTTTATTCTATAGGGAAATACACTACAGACTACAGGGCAATGGAAATGGAGTTCCAGGGGCTAGACGACAAACGGGTAGTTTTGAGGGGCATGAACACTTATCCCCCAAAACTGGTCTCGTCATAGAGGATGGAGGCAGTTCTCTGACAGGATGATATAGAATGGGCTACAGAATTTTTTGTCACATTCAGGAAACCCCCAGAGACCAGCACACAACACCCAAGTGACATTCAAGCCTTGCTACATAAACATGAAAAGGTTTTTCGAGACCTTCCATCAGGCAGACCACCAGACCGAGGTTTTAAACACATCATCGAGCTAGAGGAGGGAACACAAGCAGTCATCACCACTCCTTACAGGCATCCAAAAAGGTACAAGGATGAGATCGAGAAAACCATCAAAGAATTACTGGAGCTTGGTTATATACGGCCCAGTTCTAGCCCCTTTGCATCTTAAGTAGTTTTGGTTAAGAAGAAGGATGGTACGCTGCGTATGTGCATCGACTATTGAGCACTCAACAAAAAGACCATTAAGAACAGGTATCCCATTCCTAGAATTTACGAACTCATGGATGAGCTTCGGGGAGCTCAATACTTCTCCAAAATTGATCTTCGCTCAGGATACCATCAGATCAGGGTAAGGGACCAGGACATCCCCAAAACAGCTTTTCGCTGTCACTATGGTCACTATGATTTTGGTCATGCCATTTGGGCTTACCAATGCTCCAGCCACTTTTCAGTCATGCATGAACCACACCTTCAGGGCATAGCTATGTAAGTTTTTGCTTTTATTCTTTGATGACATCCTGATTTACAGCAAAACATGGGAAGAGCACTTGAAACACCTGGACGAGACAGTGAGTATTTTAGAAGACCAGTCGCTTTACGCGAAAATGTCCAAGTGTGAGTTTGGCATGAAGGAAATATTGTATTTAGGACATATAATCAATGTAGAAGGAGTACAGGTTGACATGGATAAAATCCGAGCTATAAGAGATTGGCCCGCGCCAAAAACAGTTACAGAATTGAGAGGGTTCCTAGGTCTATGCACTTATTACCGACAAGTACATTAAGGGATTCTCCCAGTTTGCAGCACCCCTCACAGATCTCACCAAGAAGGGGGCATTCACTTGGACAGACTTAGCACAGAAAAATTTTGAGGAGATGAAGGTTATTATGAGTTCTTGTCTAGTTCTAGCATTACCCGACTTCTCACAACCCTTTGTAGTAGAATGTGATGCCTCAGGGGAAGGGTTGGGAGCAGTATTGATGCAGAATCATCACCCTATTGCATTTGAGAGCTGTAAACTGAAGAACTATGAGCGCCATTACTCCATATATGACAAAGAGATGCGAGCCATCTTGCATGCTCTCACCAAATTCAGACAGTACCTGGTGGACAGTAAGTTCAAAATCAAAACCGATCATAACAGCCTCAAGTATTTCCTAGAGCAGAAGGAACTGAATGAGCGACAGCAGAAATGGGTTAGCAAGGTACAAGCCTACGATTTCGAGATCGAGTATGTGAAAGGTAAGACTAATGTAGTAGCTGATGCATTATCCAGGCATCCAGCCCCATTATCTCTCAGTAGTATATCCACGGATTGGAGGGCACTTCTCTTAGTGGAATACTCCAAAAATAAATTCGCTTGCAAATTACTGGACGGGCAAATTCAGGATGACAGGTACAGGATCGTGGATGACATCATCTACTACAAAAACAGAATATACCTCGTTCCAAAATCCACATTGAGGAAAAATATCATTCAGGCAGCCCACGATTCTCCTTTATCAGGGCACCAAGGTTTCTTAAAGACCTACAGGCAGATCAGAGAGAGGTTCTCATGGAAGGGCCTCAAGGGGGAGATTATGCAGCATGTCCGAGAATGTAGCATCTATCAGCAGAACAATATTGAGAATACCCATCCAGTGGCGTTACTCCAGCCACTACCGATTCCAAAACAGAAGTGGGAAAGCATCTTCATGGACTTTATTACAGGCTTGCCCAAGGTCCAAGGGCAAGATTGTTTATATGTAGTAGTTGACAGACTGACCAAGTTTGCACATTTCTTCTCGATATCATCAGACTACTCGGTAGCTCAAGTAGTTGAGTTATTCTTTAGGGAGGTCTTCAGGTTACACGGGTTACCTAAGACCATTGTCAATGATCGGGATAGCAGATTCACAGGTGCCTTCTGGTAGGAACTATTCAGATTGGTAGGGACCGAACTGGCTACTAGTACGAGTTATCACCCCCAGAGTGACGGGAAAACAAAAATATTCAACAAGTGGATCGAGGGATACCTAAGGAACTATGTAGCAGGGCAGCAGCGCACCTGGATCAAATGGCTACACTTAGGGGAGTATTGCTGCAAGACTACTTATCACATGTCTATTAGGATGAATCCTTTTAAGGCACTATATGGTTACGAGGCCTTGGACTATGCAGATTTGTCATTTGGAGACAGCAAGGCTCCTAAGGCTAAGGATTGGATACAGGACAGTCAAGACATCCTAAAAATATTGAAGGAAAATTTACAAACAGCCCAGAATCAACAGAAGGTGTATGCCGACAAACACAGGATTGAGCGGAGCTTCGAGGTAGGGGATTTAGTGTACTTAAGGCTCCATCCTTACAGACAGTCCTCACTTAAAAAGAAAGGAGCAGAGAATTTAAAACCCCGCTTCTATGGACCCTACAAAATAATCCGAAAAGTGGGAGAGGTGGCATATGAACTAGAACTTCCTCAGGAAAGCAAAATTCACAATGTGTTCCATGTATCTAGCCTGAAGAAGACCCTTGGGCAACACATTGCTCCATCCACTGAATTGCCTCCTTTGGATGATGAAGGACTGCTGATACTGATTCCCGAGCGAATCATACAGACTAGAGAGAGGAAGCTCAAGAACAGGGTAATCAGGGAATACTTAGTTCAATGGAAGGAACTACCGCCAGAAGATGCCACCTGGGAAGGTGAACATGTATTGCATCATCCCAATTTGTAGTTGCTTGAGGACAAGCAATCTTGAGTGGGGAGGACTGTAATGTCCTCTTCCAAATAGGCCTTGAAGCCCAAAATCGCTAACCTATGTGATTCCTGTGGGTTCGAGCGGTTACTGACAGCTAGGGAATCAGCTAAGGACTGATGCCATCCATAGAAGATCTAGGGCATCATCATTTGGTCAAGAAGGGCCACCAGGGCCAAAGGACACCTTCGGGCATGCCATCCAAGCATTATTTAATGATGCATGCACTTTTTAAGTCTCCATCCGCATGCATGCAAGTCAACGGCAAATTAGAAGATAAAGTGACCTAATTAGGTCAAAGATTAGGTTTTGCGCAATTGAACTTTATAAATAGAGGATAAAGCAAAAGGAGACTTCACTTTTGATTATGATTATTTTGGGAGCTCTTGGATAGCAACACAGCGTGCAACACAGTAGTTGGGGTTGGAGACGGAGTCCTCAGCTAACAGGATTTCGGCAGTGAAACATCTGTCCTAGTCTTATTCCGGGTAAGCCATACAGGTTCACCACTTGTTCTTCATTTATTCATCAGTTATCTAGTACATGGTATAGATCGTTGCAGGGATACGTGTGCAGCCGTAAGGGGGGGTTTTCAGCCAGAAATCCCTAATCAGCTGTTGGGCCTTCAGATCTCATTTTCCTTCCAAAACTCAGGCACCATTCTCATCATCAGCTTCATACTCCGATACCCGGTGATTATCAGATCCATTAGTGCTCATCCGAAGCAGTTATTCGCAGTTTCGGGGTTCCAGGGGGTGAGTAGCTGCCTCTCTGAAGCAATTCACTACCCTGCCTAGAGGTCTCAGAACCTCCACATGCACTAGGCATTCTCTCTGGCACTGAACAAATATCAGCCCTGCAAATTCCCAGTCCCATCGGACACCTCCTTCCTTGAGGGCGTCACCCTTTTCTGATTGGACATCTTGCTGCTGGGGGATCACCTGAAGCGGAGGAAATCAGCTCATCTCCGATCCAATTCTCAGTACTGGCATACTTTCTCCGGAGCAGTTCAGCCAGCTTATCAGTGGTAAGTGTTCATTCTATCTCGCAAACCCTAACCCTAATTTTTCCTATAAAATAGGGATTTTTGCATGGTAGTTTGCATGCCCAGTTGTATCAGCATAATTGTTTAGAAATAGAAAATATCGGGATTTGGGATATTACAGATTTGGTCATTTTGTGGGATCAAGCTAAATAACCCTTGGGGGTAGGAAAGTTTAATCCCATGTGGCATGGTCCTTACATTGTCAAACGTGTGTTAGAGAAGGGTGCCTATGAGCTAGTAGATTACGAGGGGATAGCCCTGGCGGAGCCTAGAAATGGGCTCTATCTTAAAAAGTACTATGCATGATCCTTAGCGAGGGCTGATCATTGTATATTATTATACAGTTTTTTGCATAGTTAGCTTTTTTCTTATGGTGATCGGGTTTGTTGATTAGCTTTCGTTTCTTATGGCAGATGTCAATGGAGTCTTCCACCTATATAGGATTCACTAATGGTGCTAGCCGTCACACTCAACACTCAGCCTCTGCTGCTTGGGTGATTTATACTCCTATGGGTCAGGTATTGTCTTCAGGAGGCGTATGTTTACGACCCTCTTCAAACAATGTTGTTGAGTATAGTGTCGTTATTGAGCTTTTATGAGATGACATTTCACATGGTGTTCTCTCTCTTGAGGTACGTCTTGATTCATAGTTAGTAGTGTCACAGCTTAATGGCTTGTATCATGTTAGGGATCCAACATTATTACAAAGATTCTTACGTGTAAGATTGTTAGAACGACAATTTGACAACATAACATATATACATGTTTCAAGAATTTATAATCAAATTGCTGACTCATATGCTAACTATGTGTTAAATTGGCATTTGTTTCATAGACCATAAGCACATCACAAACATACATTTTTACACATGTAAATAAATAAATCAATCATTATAAAACATCCAAAAAGTAACGTCATAATACTTAAGTGTCATAATACAAAAATGGGGCTTCCAAGCCACCAAAATATAATACACGGTAGTACAAAAATGAATCACTCCCAGGTATCTAAGCCTATGGAGGAGGAGGGGGGTTCTGCTCATGGAAGCACACCACGGCTCTAGCTAGCCATCGAAACAACCACATCCATGCTCATGGTACACCCACCACCTAATGTTGCATGGCCTCAGGCAAGTCCTCAACTTGCGCCATGGGTACTCTATGCGTCAACCGCACAAAGTTTGTGTGGATGCTTTAGAGCATTCGCTTCGCATCCACACCCATGATGTCATCTCCTCTTCCCCTTTGTATATGACAAGGGAAACCGTTAGGCTATTGTGGTCCTACATCTGCATACATATGATAAATTGCCACTATGTGTCGTCACACAAAAACATGTCTTTTGGTTCCATATATCAAAAAACACAAAAAAATTTAATAACTCAAAAAACTTTTAAAAGACGGTCGGGATTCGCTACCAATGTCACCGTATGCTGCTCTTGGTGGTAGAGGCATGTCAGGATCTCCCTAAAAATCTATCCTCGCATAGGGATAATCATCGATGGAAACTATCTGCCATTGCCACCATGGAAAGAAATCAGCTAGGTAGGGGTTAGACACCGTATCTCCGCCCAGTCTGCGCATCGCATATGCCCAACGTCATTGGGTCGGATTTGGAACCCCGTGAGGAGGAACACCAACTTCAGGGCTTAGCCCCGGAACACATTCAAAGAAGAACGTGCTCAGTATACTGTTGAAACTGAAGTTTCATACCCTACCCATCTTGCAATAATTGAGCTGCTGCTTCATGTTAATCAACAATGCAGTGCTCTAGTCATAAACTGTAGTTCTCATGTACTCCACCGCATAGAATATCAATGGTCGTGAGGCCTGGTGGAGTGATGCTAGACTGGCTATCCTGTCGAGTGCCAATAGTATGGCTTTCAATCCAAGCACCTATATGGAGTTTATCGAGATTTGAATCCCAACCTTTTTTGTGTCTGAAAAATAGTATACTGCAATGTACTCATCTATGGTGAGGCCACCTCCCGGCCCGCGAGAGCGTAGGTTCACTACCTCTCCCCGTCGGGACAATCCAGTAATGAAATATATGTCCTCCCCATCTATAGTGAGGGACATCCCGTCGATTTGAAAAGACTTTGAGTTAGGATCCCAATAGTCTAATAGCATCTACAGCAGTCTTGGTTTGACCCTTAGGCTGCCAAGACACCAAAACTTATATAGCCCACATGCACGTAGAGCTTGTTGAGCCGTTAGATCGCCCCATACAACATCTTCTACATCCCCATCTTCTCTCTCCTTCCATTCTAGAACCAGACTACACATTTAAATTAAGTTTTGGTCAATATTTTCCTTAAAAAACCATAAACATAGCCGCATACGCGATTGTTTGCAAAACAACCGCATATGTACATGGGTTTGGGTGATTTTTCTGCGTATAGCCAGCCCTATATGCGGAAAAAAAACCCAATTTCCACGTGGGCCGAAGCGACCATCTTAGACCGGCCTAGAAACTGATTTTGACCATGGAAATTGAAAAAAATTACATGCAAATGGAAGAGCAGGGCATGGGAAGTTACCTGGAAAAAACGGTGTCGAATTTCGCCAGACGAAACTCTCGGAATTCACGTTTGAAGTTCTGAGCTCAATTGAGTAAAAATTTCAAATGATATATAATTTTTGAATTTTTTACTATATATAGAAAAAATTTCAAATTTTGGAAAATTTTTACCCCCTTTCTATAGTTTTGAACCATTTCTGACCCTTTTGGAATGTTTTTTACTAATATGATGATGTAGGAGACCATTTTGAGTGTCATTTCAACTGTTGTTTTGACCTGTTCGTGCCGATTTCAGGTATGATGTTTAAACTAGCATATAGGTTAAATTTCACCTTCATTTGCATTTTGCATGACCTTATGACCATTTCATTATAACCTTAGGTACGAACCCATTCTATCCTGTCATGGAACCTTCTTGCTGTTTTAGAAGTGACATGATCTGAATGGTAGAGCTTGACCTTACATGGTTACCTTGGTTAGCTCCTTGTTTGCATTTGGTACCCATGCCGATAGTTTGTCCTTTAGGGTGTGGGAGTCCATTGTATAGTATCGCCATGTCATTTAGCAAGAGCCTCATAGTCCTCCTGATCTTTTTGTTGGCCTGTTTCCCTAAGAATCCCTTATGTCAAGTTGTAATTGCATTATCATGAGCTTTGCCTACAGGTTCCCTGGCTTTGAGTATCATCCATATAGGCTGAGCTTGTCTCATGTCTAGCCACACAGAGCCATTTTATATATCCTTTGCAGCTTGATTCCCTATTTTTACCACGAGGGGACTTTCCCCCGAGTGTCGCTATCTTACACATATGTCCGTGCATTGAGCATAGGTATGTTTCGCTGCTTGGAACTAGTTTATTTGCCCATTTGACACTCATCTCCTCCTAGTATGTAAATTTAAAGTGATTTTATTCTTTTTCAAGCTTTTCAAATATTTGAAAAATTCCAAGAAAAAAAATAAAAAACCCTAAAAGTCGGACAAGAAAAGATGTTATCTTTGGCAGTAGTCGAGTCGTGTCGCCTTCAAATAGAGCACTGTATATCACATCCGTTGGTTGGGTTAGTAGTTTGAATTTAGGAGATGTACTTGTTTATTTGAGTTTATCTCCACCAACTGGTTAAGCTTCCAGTCCCTATGGAGCCTCTGTCGATGCCTCCTATGTCGCAGAGATGTCTGCGTTTTGTATGTCGAGTCTATGCTACCTACATTCAGTCACCATTTTCCTTTATGCTCTTGTTCGAAGGAAGTTGAAACCTGAGTCGACCATTCCTCAGTTATCTTCACTTTGCCAGTCAGCCATTATCGGTACAATTACTGGTTCGTGCACATTATGATCGAGTCCTTCCATATTATACAGCTTTGCTGAGTAGCTCGTGTTGGATGATGGGGCATGCCTTAATGCCTTGAGTGCCTTGAGACTTGCAGTCATCACTGGCAGATTCTCTCGCCATCGACAATTTTTGGGAATACATCAATGTCTCCTGATCGATGGATTCTCTCAAATTTTTGACCTCAACACATTTATTCACACTTGTTAGTTTGCAATCTAGTACCTTGATTCACATTCATTATTGGTGGGTGATATTGCGTCTGTTAACGGTATACATCATTGGTCGGTAATCAGACGATCGAATACTATGTTCGACCTCGACACCTCTATTCACATAGTAGGACATGTACTTGTAGTGGTTTGTGTATAATACCTTCTAGATTGGTGGCATCTCTTATATGATACCTCGTTGATCGTGCCAGTGTTCATTAGATTTCAGCTCTCGTGACTTTATTTCAGTCAATGTCAGATATTTCCAGCCATTATGGAGATCTTGATCCATTATATATCTTCAGCTTTCATGGAGATCTTGATCCTTTGTATATATTCATCATGGAGATTCTAATCTATCTATATTGTACATGGTGATGACCACACATGTCATATTTTCTATCATGCCTATTCATGGCCATTGTACTCTTATGTATCTGGGACTGCTACATCTACTTGCAGTTATGTGCAGAGTTTGATCATTATATTGTACTGATTGGATGGCTGGTTCTTCCATTGGGTTCTTCATCACTCCACTTCCAGGATGGACTTATAATGTATTTCTGCCATCGTATGACCCCTCTAACCTCACACATTAGGGGGCATCTATTACAACTAATTTTACCACACATGGTGAATCACACCTTTATGGCCTTCCCTGCCCCTCTGCAGACTCTTTAGACCCCATGGACCATTTTTGTACCTTTGATGTTTCCAATATCATCCCTAAAATCATGCAATAATTGCCATACGTGACTTTTAATCCCTTTCTCGCGTATATACACAGATTTGACCCTTAAACCCATGTACATCGAGACGTGTGCAGAAGGCCAAATTATTTTGGAGTTTTCCTTGATGTGGATCCAAATCACTTGTCTCTTAGCCTTCCATATGCCTTGAGATCGCTGGGATTCGATCTTCCATTACCCCATTGAAGAGCTATATAAGGAACCCTTTGGATACATTGAAAGGGGAGGAATTGAAGAGCAAGAAACCTATAGTCCATTGTTGCTGGAGCTTATACTTGAGTCTACATCCCTTTGTCCCTTGGAGAACTTTGTGTTCTTCCCAAGCTTGCCTTTTGCTTGTGAGCTTGTTATCGAGAGATGGAGGATTGAAGTGGTGGAGGCCCAAGTGGGGGACTCAGTTTCTCCGATTCGCAGACCTGCCGACAGAGTTTGTCACTATTGTAATCTCTGTTTTATATCAATAGAAATATCTTTTCCTGTCCAATAATGTGTATTTAAATGAGTATTTGATCCATGGATGCTTTTAAAGGCTTATATGTTATTGATTATATATGCTAGAGTAGGTCTAACACAATTATATATAGCATGCTTATCAACCGTCCAGAATAAGGTACAAATCGAGATCCTTTAGTGTTAGATATTTGGTTTCTCTTGCATATAGGAAAAGATTGATTTCTGGAGTTAATCTGTTTGTTGTCGTACCCCAAGCCATAGGAATTTCTCTCTGTAACATCAATCATAGATTTAGATTCCCATTTGGTAGACAAGCGTGCACGCAAACTTTCACCATGTTAAGAGCTATTTTCAGAATAAGGTACAAATTGAGATCCTTTAGTGTTAGATATTTGGTTTCTCTTGCATATAGGAAAGGATTGATTTCTGGAGTTAATCTGTTTGTTGTTGTACCCCAAGCCATAGGAATTTCTCTCTGTAAAATCAATCATAGATTTAGATTCCCATTCGGTAGACAAGCGTGCACGCAAACTTTCACCATGTTAAGAGCTATTTTCACCTCCTTTATGCCAAACCCTAAGGAAGTCGCATGGCAAAGATTCACTTTTGAATAACTTCTTGAAACTAAAACTTGAGGATAGATTTGGTTGCCCGTTTGATAGACAAGCGTGCACACCAACTTTCGCAACGTTCCAAGCTATGGCAACACTAGCAAAAATCGTGCAACGAAGTTTCACTTGTAACAGTTTCTTGGAATTGAAATTTGATCATAGATTTGGATGCCCATTTGATAGACAAGCATGCACACCAAATTCATGATGTCACAAACTATTTTCACCCCTTTTAAGCCAAAACTTAGTGAAATCGCATGACGAAGTTTCATTTTTGACCAATTTGTTGGAATTAAAATTTGATGACCATTTGGTAGATAAGAGTGATCACCAAATTTCACGATGGTCATAGCTATGTTCACCTCCTTTAAGCCAAACACTAGTGAAACTGCACGACAGAGTTTCAATATTGACTATCTTCTTGGAATTGAAATTTGATTATAGCTTTGCATACCCGTTTGATAGACATGCAGGCTAACTTTATCAATGTTCCAATTTAATTTCAACTCCTTTAAACCCAACCTTTGCGAAACCACATGACGAAGTTTCACATTTGACCAATTTCTCAAAATTGAAATTTGATCATATATTTAGAGGCCCATTCGGTAGATAAGAGTGCATGCCAACTTTTACGATGTTTAGAGCTATTCTCGCCTCCTTAAAGCCAAACCTTAGCGAAACCGCAGAATGGAGTTCATCTTTTGAGCAATTTCTTGGCTATAAAAATGTGATCCTTGATTTGGATGCCCATTTCATAGGAAAGCATGCACGCCAACACTAGGGGAACCACATGACGGAGTTTCACTTTTGAGCAATTTCTTGGTGTTAAAATGTGATCCTTGATTTTGATGCCCATTTCATAGGAAAGCATGCACGCCAACTTTTTGTGGTGTTCCAAGCTATTTTCAACCCCCTTAAGGCCAACCTTGGCGAAACCGCATGATGAAATTTCACTTTTGACCAATTTCTTAGAATTAAAATTTAATCACAGATTTAGATGCCCATTTGGTAGACAAGAGTGAACGCCAACTTTCGCCATGTTCGTAGTTATTTCTGCCTCCTTTAAGCCAAACCCTAGTGAAACCGGGCAAGGCGTTTCACCTTTGACCAACTTGTTGATATTTAAATTTGATCATAGATTTGGATGCCCATTTGTTAGACGAGTGTGCACGCCAACTTTCATAGCATTTCGAGCTATTTTGACCCCCTCTATGCTTAACCCTAACGAAACTGCACACATAGTTTCACTTTTGACCAATTTCTCTGAATTGATGTTTGATCATATATTTGCATACTTATTTCATAGAAAAGCATGCACGCCAACTTTTGAAATATTTTGAGCAATTTGCACCATTAAGCCCAACCCTAGCGAAAACGCACAACGGAGGTTTCACTTTTGAGCAATTTCTTAGTATTGAAATTTAATCATAGATTTGGACGCCTAATTGATAGAAAAGTGTGCCCACCAACTATCGCAACCGTTTAATCATAGATTTAGATGATCATTTGATAAAAAAGCATGCACGCCAACTTTCACAACGTTTAGAGCTATTTTGACCCCGTTTAAGCCCAACTTTAGCGAAACAGGATGATGGAGTTTCACTTTTGAAAAATTTCTTGAAATTGAAATTTGATCATAGATTCACATGCCCATTTGATAAACAAGAAATCACTTGTTTCGAGCTATTTTCATCCCCTTTAAGCCCAACCTTCACGAAACCGCATAACGAAGTTTCACTTTAGACCAATTTCTTGAAATTAAAAGTTGATCATAGATTTAGATGACTATTTGGTAGACAAACATGCACTCCAACTTCTGCCATGTTCAGAGCTATTTAGACTTCTTTTAAACCCAACCCTAGCGAAAACACACAACAGAGTTTCACTTTTGTCCAATTTCTTTGATAGACAAGTGTGCACGCCAACTTTTGCGATGTTCCAAGTTATTTTCACCCCCTTTAAACCCAACCTTAGCGAAACTGCATGGCAAAGTTTCACTTAGACCAATTTCTCAGAATTAAAATTTGATCATAAATTTTGATGACAATTTGGCAGATAAGCATGCACTACAACTTCCACCATCGTTTGGAGCAATTTAGACTCCTTTTAAACCCAACCCTAGCAAAAATTCACAAAATGGTTTCACTTTTGACCTATTTCTCTGAATTAAAATTTGATCATATATTTGGATGCCCATTTGATGCACAAGTGTACGCGCAAACTTTTGTGATGCTCTAACTTATTTTCTGCCCCTTAAGCCAAACATTTGAGAAACTGAATGACGGAGTTTCACTTTTGACCAATTTCTCGGAATTAAAATTTGATTATAGATTTATATGCACGCCAACTTCCAGAACGTTCCTAGCTATTTTGACCCCCTTTGAGTCCAACACTTGCGAAACCGCATGATGGAGTTTCACTTTTGATCAATTTCTCATAATTAAATTTGATCATTGATTTGAATGTCCATTTCATAGGCAAGCATGCAAGCCAAATTTCATGATGTTTTGAGCTAATTTCACCGCATTTAAGCCATACCATAGCAAAATAGCACGATGAAGTTTCGCTTTTGACCGATTTCTCGGAATTAAAATTTGCTCATAGATTTAAATGAACATAGATTGACAAGTGTGCATGCCATCTTTCGCAAAGCTCAAGCTATTTTGACCCCTTTTAAACCCAACCCTAGAGAAACCGCGCGACAGAGTTTCACTTTTGACTAATTTCATGGAATTGAAATTTGATCATAGATTTGGATGCCCATTTGATAGACATGCATGCAGGCCAACTTTTGCTATGTTTTGAGCTATTTTCACCCCGTTTAAGCCCAACCATAGCAAAACCGCACGATGAAGTTTCACTTTTGACCAATTTATCGGAATTAAAATTTAATCATAGATTTAGAGGACCATTTGGTAGAGAAGCATGCACACTAACTTTCACCATTTTTCAGAGGTATTTATACCTCCTTTAAGCCAAACCATAGCGAAACCGCATGACAAAGTTTCTTGTTTGACTAACTTCTCTAAATTAAAATTTGATCGAAGATTTGGATGCTCATTTGGTAGACAAGCGTGCACGCCAACTTTCACAACGTTTTAAGTTATTTTGACTCTCTTTAAACCCAACCCTAGTGAAATCACACAGTGGAGTTTCAATTTTAACCAATTTCTCGGAATTGAAATTTGACCATTTATTTGGATGCACAATTCAAAGACAAGCATGGACACCAACGTTTGTGATGTCCTAAGCTAATTTCACCCCATTTAAGCCAAACCTTAGCTGGACCACACGACGAAGTTTCTTTTTTGACCAATTTCCCTTAATTAAAATTTGATCATAGATTTAGATGCCCATTTGGTAGATAAGAGTGCACACTAAGTTTCACAATGTTCAGAGCTATTTTCACCTCCTTTAAGCCAAACCCTAGCAAAACCTAGATGACAAAGTTTCACATTTGACCAACTTCTCAGAATTGAAATCTGATCATAGATTTGGATGCGCGTTGGATAACAAGCTTGCACACCAACTTTCACAACCATATGACGGAGTTTCAATTTTGAGAATGCCCATTTGATAGACAAGAGTGCACACCAACTTTCACGACATTCCAAGCTATTTCACCCCCTTGAAGCCCAACCTTAGCGAAACCGCACGATGGAGTTTCACTTTAGACAAATTTCTCCAAAATTAAAATTTGATCATAAATTTAGATGACCGATTGGTAGACAAGCCTACATTCAAACTTACACCATGTTCAGAGTTATTTAGACACTTTTTCAACCCAACCATAGTAAAAACACACAAAGGGGTTGAAACTCCATTGTGCGGTATCGCTAGGGTTGGGCTTAAAGGGGGTCAAAATAACTTAGAATTCAATTTTGAGATATTTCTCATAATTGAAATTGGATAATAGATTTGGAGTCCCATTTGATAGACAAGCTTGGACACCAACTTTCATGATGTTATGAGCTATTTTCACCCCCTTTAAGCCCAACCTTAGTGAAACTGCACTATCGAGTTTCACTTTTGACCAATTTCTCAGAATTAAAATTTAATCATAGATTAACATTCCCATTTGGTAGACAAGCGTGCATGCAAAACTTCACCATGTTAAGAGCTATTTTCACCTCCTTTAAGCCAAACCCTAGGGAAGTCGCATGGCGGAGATTCATTTTTGAACAGCTTCTCGAAACTAAAACTTGATGATAGATTTGGTTGCCCGTTTGATAGACAAGCGTGCACACCAAGTTTCGCAACGTTCCAAGCTATTTTGACCAAATTTGATCATAGATTTGGATGCCCATTTGATAGACAAGCATGCACACCAAATTCGTGTTGTCATGAACTATTTTCACCCCTTTTAAGCCGAAACTTGGTGAAATCGCATGACGAAGTTTCATTTTTGACCAATTTCTTGGAATTAAAATTTGATGACCATTTGGTAGATAAGTGTGCTCACCAAATTTCATGATGTTCATAGCTATGTTCACCTCCTTTAAGCCAAACACTAGTGAAACTGCAGGAGGGAGTTTCAATATTGACTATCTTCTTGGAATTGAAATTTGATTATAGCTTTGCATACCCATTTGATAGACATGCAAGCCAAATTTCGCAATGGTCCAATTTAATTTCAACTCCTTTAAACCCAACCTTTGTGAAACCACACGACGAAGTTTCACATTTGACCAATTTCTCAAAATTGAAATTTGATCATATATTTAGATGCCCATTCGGTAGATAACAGTGCATCCCAACTTTTACGATGTTTAGAGCTATTCTCATCTCCTTTAAGCCAAACCTTAATGAAACCACTGAATGGAGTTTATCTTTTGACTAATTTCTCAAAATTAAAATTTGATCATAAATTTGGATGCATATGGGATAAACAAGCATACACGCCAACGTTTTTAACATTCTGAGCTACTTTTAACCCTTTAAACCCAACACTAGGGAATCCACACGACGGACTTTCACTTTTGAGCAATTTCTTGGAATTGAAATGTGATCATTGATTTGGATGCCCATTTCATAGAAAAGCATGCACGCCAACTTTTGTGGTGTTCCAAGCTATCTTCAACCCCCTTAAGGGCAACCTTGGTGAAACCGCACAATGAAATTTCAGTTTTAACCAATTTCTCATAATTAAAACTTAATCATAGATTTAGATGCCCATTTGGTAGACAAGAGTGAACGCCAACTTTCGCCAAGTTCGGAGTTATTTCCACCTCCTTTAATCCAAACCCTAGCGAAACTGGGCGACGAGTTTCACTTTTGACCAACTTGTTGAAATTTAAATTTGATCATAGATTTGGATGCCCGTTTGATAGATGAGTGTGCATGCCAACTTTCACAACATTTCGACCTATTTTGACCCCCTTTATGCCTAACCCTAACGAAACCGCACAACATAGTTTCACTTTTGACCAATTTCTTTGAATTGATGTTTGATCATATATTTGCATGCTCGTTTCATAGAAAAGCGTGCACGCCAACTTTTGAAATATTTTGAGCTACTTGGACCATTAAGCCCAACCCTAGCAAAAACACACGACGGAGGTTTCACTTTTGAGCAATTTCTTAGTCATGAAATTTAATCATAGATTTGGATGCCCAATTGATAGAAACACATGCACACCAACTTTCACAATAATTTAATCATAGATTTAGATGACCATTTGATAAACAAGTGTGCACGCCAACTTTCGCAACGTTTCGAGCTATTTTAACCTCGTTTAAGCCCGACTTTAGCGAAACTACTACGAAATTTCACTTTGGAACAATTTCTTGAAATTGAAATTTGATCATAGATTCACATGTCGATTCGATAAACAAGAAAGCATGCCAAATTTCACGATGTTCCGAGCTATTTTCATCCCCTTTAAGCCCAACCTTCGTGAAACGGTATAATGAAGTTTCACTTTAGATCAATTTCTCGAAATTTAAATTTAATCATAGATTTAGATGACTATTTGGTAGACAAGCATGCACTCCTACTTTTTCCATGTTCGGAGCTATTTAGACTTCTTTTAAACCCAACCCTTGCGAAAACACACAACAAAGTTTCACTTTTGACCATTTTGAACATAGATTTGGATGGCCATTTGATAGACAAGTGTGCACACCGACTTTCATGATGTTTCAAGTTATTTTCATCCCCTTTAAGCCCAACCTTAGCGAAACTGCATGACAAATTTTCACTTAGACCAATTTCTCAGAATTAAAATATGATCATAAATTTTGATGACAATTTGGTAGACAAGCATGCACTACAACTTCCGCCATGTTTAGAGCAAGTGTGCACGCCAACTTTTGATGGACAAGTGTGCGCGCCAACTTTTGTGATTTTCTAACTTATTTTCATCCCCTTTAAGCCAAACATTTGAGAAACCAAATGACGAAGTTTCACTTTTGACCAATTCTTTAATTTGATTATAGATTTATATGCATGTCAACTTTCACAACGTTCCTAGCTATTTTGACACCCTTTGAGTCCAACAATTGCAAAACCGCATGATGGAGTTTCACTTTTGATCAATTTCTTAGAATTAAATTTGATCATTGATTTGAATGTCCATTTCATAGGCAAGCATCCACGCCAAATTTCATGATGTTTTGAGCTAATTTCACCGCATTTAAGCCATACCATAGCAAAATAGCACAACGAAGTTTCACTTTTGACCGATTTCTCGAAATTAAAATTGTATCATAGATTTAAATGAACATAGACTGACAAGCGTGCATGCCAACTTTTGCAACGCTCGGGCTATTTTGACCCATTTTAAACCCAACCCTAGAGAAACCACACAATGGAGTTTCACTTTTGACCAATTTCACTGAATTGAAATTTGATCATAGATTTGGATGCCCATTTGATAGACAAACATGCAAGCCAACTTTTGCAATGTTTTGAGCTATTTTCACCCCATTTAATCCCAACCATAGCGAAACCACACAATGAAGTTTCACTTTTGACCAATTTGTCGGAATTAAAATTTGATCATAGATTTAGAGGACCATTTGGTAGACAAGCATGCACGCTAACTTTCACCATTTTTTAGAGGTATTTATACCTCCTTTAAGCCAAACCATAGGGAAACCACACGACAAAGTTTCTCTTTTGACTAACTTCTCAAAGTTGAAATTTGATCGTAGATCTGGATGCCCGTTTGATAGAAAATCATGCATGCCCACTTTCGCAACATTTCGAGTTATTTTAACTCTCTTTAAACCCAACCCTGGTGAAATCACACAGTGGAGTTTCAATTTTAACCAATTTCTCGGAATTGAAATTTGACCATTTATTTGGATCCATAATTCAAAGACAAGTATGGACGCCAACTTTCGTGATGTCTTGAGCTATTTTCACCCCATTTAAGCCAAACCTTAGCTGGACCACACGACGAAGTTTCTCTTTTGACCAATTTCCCTTAATTAAAATTTTATCATAGATTTAGATGCCCATTTGGTATATAAGAGTGCACACTAAGTTTCACGATGTTCTGAGCTATTTTTACCTCCTTTAAGCCAAACCTTAGCAAACCCGCATGACAAAGTTTCACATTTGACCAACTTCTGAAAATTGAAATCTGATCATAGATTTGGATGCATGTTGGATAACAAGCTTGCACACCAACTTTCACAACATTTGGATCTTCTTTGACCCCTTTAATCCCAACCCTATCGAAATCGTATGATGGAGTTTCAATTTTGAGTGAAAATAAATTTGAATGCCCATTTGATAGATAAGAGTGCACACCAACTTTCATGATGTTCCAAGCTATTTCACCCCCTTGAAACCCAATCTTAGCAAAACCGCATGATGGAGTTTCACTTGAGACCAATTTCTCCAAAATTAAAATTTGATCATAGATTTATATGACCATTTTGTTGATAGGAATGCATTCAAACTTACACCATGTTCAGAGTTATTTAGACACATTTTAAACCCATCCATAGTAAAAACACACAAAGGGGGTAAAACTACATTGTGCGGTATCGCTAGGGTTGGCCTTAAAGGGGGTCAAAATAGCTTAGAATTCAATTTTCAGCAATTTCTCGTAATTGAAATTGGATAATAGATTTGGAGTCCCATTTGATAAACAAGCCTAGACACCAACTTTCACGACGTTATGAGCTACTTTCATCCCCTTTAAGCCCAACTTTAGTGAAACTGCACTATCAAGTTTCACTTTTGACCAATTTCTCAGAATTAAAATTCAATCATAGATTTAGATTCCCATTTGGTAGAAAAGCGTGCACACAAACTTTCACCATGTTAAGAGCTATTTTCACCTCCTTTAAGCCAAACCCTAGGGAAGTCGCATGGCAGAGATTCACTTTTGAACAGCATCTCGAAACTAAAACTTGATGATAGATTTGGTTGCCCGATTGATAGACAAGCGTGAACACCAACTTTCACAACGTTCCAAGCTATTTTGACCTCATTTAAGGTCAACGCTAGTGAAACCGTGCAACGAAGTTTCACTTGTGAACAGTTTCTTAGAATTGAAATTTGATCATAGATTTGGATGCCCATTTGATAGACAAGCATGCACACCAAATTCATGATATCACGAACTATTTTCACCCCTTTCAAAGCGAAACCTAGTGAAATTGCATGACGAAGTTTCATTTTTGAACAATTTCTTGGAATTAAAATTTGATGACCATTTGGTAGATAAGAGTGCTTACCAAATTTCATGACGTTCATAGCTATGTTCACCTCCTTTAAGCCAAACACTAGTGAAACCGCACGAGGGAGTTTCAATATTGACTATCTTCTTGGAATTAAAATTTGATTATAGCTTTGCATACCCATTTGATATACATGCAGGACCACTTTAGCAATGTTTCAATTTAATTTCAACTCCCTTAAACCCAAGCTTTGCGAAACCACATGACGAAGTTTCACATTTGACCAATTTTTCAGAATTAAAATTTGATCATATATTTAAATGCCCATTCGGTAGATAAGAGTGCATGCCAACTTTTATGATGTTGAGAGCTATTCTCACCTCCCTTAAGCCAAACCTTAGCGAAACCGCGGAATGGAGTTTATCTTTTGACTAATTTCTCGAAATTAAAATTTGATCATAAATTTGGATGCACATGGGATAAACAAGCATACACGCCAACGTTTTTAACATTCTGAGATACTTTTAACCCTTTAAACCCAACACTAGGGAAACCACACGATGGAGTTTCACTTTTGAGCAATTTCTTGGAATTGAAATGTGATCTTTGATTTGGATGCCCATTTCATAGAAAAGCAAGCACGCCAACTTTTGTGGTGTTCCAATCTATTTTCAACCCCCTTAAGGCCAACCTTGGCGAAACTGCACGATGAAATTTCACTTTTGACCAATTTCTCATCATTAAAATTTAATCATAGATTTAGATGCCCATTTGGTAGACAAGAGTGAACGCCAACTTTCACCATGTTCGAAGTTATTTCTGCCTCCTTTAAGCCAAACCCTAGCGAAACCGGGTGACGAGTTTCACTTTTGACCAACTTGTTGAAATTTAAATTTGATCATCGGTTTGGATGCCCGTTTAATAGACGACTATGTCTTTCACAACATTTCGAGCTATTTTGACCCCCTATATGCCTGACCCTAATGAAACCGCACAACATAGTTTCACTTTTGACTAATTTCTCTGAATTGATGTTTGATCATATATTTGCATGCTCGTTTCATAGAAAAGCGTGGCCAACTTTTGAAATATTTTGAGCTATTTGGACCATTAAGCCCAACAATAGCGAAAACGCACAACGGAGGTTTCACTTTTGAGAAATTTCTTAGTATTGAAATTTAATCATGGATTTGGATGCCCAATTGATAGAAAAGTTTGCACGCCAACTTTCACGACAATTTAATCATAGATTTAGATGATCATTTGATAAACAAGAGTGCACGCCAACTTTCGCAACGTTTCGAGCTACTTTGACCCCCTTTAAGCCCAACTCTAGTGAAATTGCATGACGGAGTTTCACTTTTGAACAATTTCTTGAAATGGAAATTTGATCGTAGATTCACATGCCCATTTGATAAACAAGAAAGCATGCCAAATTACATGATGTTTCGAGCTATTTTCATCCCCTTTAAGCCCAACCTAAGCGAAACCGCATAACGAAGTTTCACTTTAGACCAATTTCTTGAAATTAAAAGTTGATCATAGATTTAGATGACTATTTGGTAGACAAGCATGCACTAAAACTTCTGCCATGTTCGGAGCTATTTAGACTTCTTTTAAACTGAACCCTAGCGAAAACACACAACAGAGTTTCACTTTTGACCAATTTCTTCGAATTGAAATTTGAACATAGATTTGGATGCCCATTTGATAGACAAGTGTGCACACCAACTTTCGCGATGTTCCAAGTTATTTTCACCCGCTTTAAGCCCAACCTTAGTGAAACTACATGACAAACTTTCACTTAGACCAATTTCTCAGAATTAAAATTTGATCATAGATTTTTATGACAATTTGGAAGGCAAGCATGCATTTCAACTTCTACCATGTTTGGAGAAATTTAGACCCGTTTTAAACCCAACCCTAGCAAAAATGCACGAAATGGTTTCACTTTTCACCTATTTCTCTGAATTGAAATTTGATCATAGATTTGGATGCCCATTTGATGGACAAGTGTGCGTGCCAACTTTTGTGATGTTCTAACTTATTTTCACCCCCTTTAAGTGAAACCTTTGAGAAACCGAATGACGAAGTTTCACTTTTGACCAATTTCTTGGAATTAAAATTTGATTATATATTTATATGCACGCCATCTTTCGCAACGTTCCTAGCTATTTACTTTGAGTCCAACACTTGCGAAACCACATGACAGAGTTTCACTTTTGATCAATTTCTCATAATTAAATTTGATCATTGATTTGGATGTCCATTTCATAGGCAAGTGTGCAAGACAAATTTCGTGACATTCTGAGCCAATTTCGTGATGTTTTGAGCTAATTTCACCCCATTTAAGCCATACCATAGGAAAATAGCACGACGAAGTTTCACTTTTGACATATTTCTCGGAATTAAAAATTTATCATAGATTTAAATGAACATAGATTGGCAAGCGTGCATGCCAACTTTCGCAACGCTTAAGCTATTTTGACCCCTTTTAAACCCAACCCTAGAGAAACCGCACGATGGAGTTTCACTTTTGACCAATTTCAAGGAATTGAAATTTGATCATAGATTTGGATGCCCATTTGATAGACAAGCATGCAGGCCAACGTTTGCGACGTTTTGAGCTATTTTCACCCCATTTAATCCCAACCATAGCAAAATCGCACGATGAAGTTTCACTTTTGACCAATTTGTCGGAATTAAAATTTGATCATAGATTTAGAGGACCATTTGGTAGACAAGCATGCATGCTAACTTTCACCATTTTTTAGAGGTATTTATACCTCCTTTAAGCCAAACCATAGTGAAATCACATGACAAAGTTTCTATTTTGACTAACTTCTTGAAATTGAAATTTGATCGTAGATTTGGATGCCCGTTTGATAGACAAGCGTGCATGGCCACTTTTGCAACGTTTCGAGTTATTTTGACTCTCATTAAACCCAACCCTAGTGAAATCACACAGTGGTGTTTCACTTTTAACCAATTTCTCAGAATTGAAATTTGACCATTTATTTGAATGCACAATTTAAATACAAGCATGGACGCCAACTTGCGCGATGTCCTGAGCTATTTTCACCCCATTTAAACCAAACCTTAGCTGGACCAAATGGGCATATCGACGCTTTCACTAAGGTTGCACTTAAAGGGAGTGAAAATAGCTTGAAACGTTATGAAAGTTGGAGTGTATGCTTGTTTATTGAAATGGGTACCTAAATCCACTTTCAAATTTCAATTCTAAAAAAGTCGAGAAAAGTGCATATTTTCAACCTTGGTTTGACCTCCCTTGATTAAGGGCCCAAATAGATCCAAATCTCATAAAAATAGCTGTCAATTCCTATATTTGAAATGGGTATCTAAATCTACTTTAAAATTTGAATTTTGAGAAATTGGAAATAATGCAACATTTTAGGCCTTGTCTTGACGAAGTTTGAACAATGTCCAAAATGGCTCGCAATCCCCAAAAAATATACATGTATGCTTTATCTACCAAATGGATACCTAAATACAGTTTCAAATTTCAATTTCGAGAAAGTAAAGAAAAGTGCATTTCTTAGAACTTCGTTTGACCAACCTTAACTAAGGGATGAAATAACCCGAAATCTCACAAAAATATATGTGCACACTTATCTCTTAAATGGGTATCTACCTAAAATTTTACATTTGATTTCTAAGAAATTGAAAAAAAGTGCAAGCTTTCAAGCCTTGGTTTGACCAAGTTTGACTAAGGTCCAAAAGAGCTCGAAATCCCCTCATAGTTTGCATGCATGGTTCTCTCAAATGGGTCTCTGAATTCTCTTTCAAATTTTAATTATGAGAAAGTTAGAAAAATATGATCTCTTAGACCTTTGCTTGACCAGCCTTGAATAACGACCAAAATAGCTCTGAACATCGTGAAAGTTGGCATGCACTCTTATCTACCAAATGTGTAGATAAATCTACAATCAAATTTTAATTCTGAGAAATTGGTCAAAAGTGAAACTCCCTTGTGTTGTTTTGCTAAGGTTGGGCTTAAAGCGGGTGAAAATATTTTGCAACGCCATGAAAAATCATGTGCAAGCTTGTCTATCAAATGGACATCCAAATCTATAAGCAAATTTCAATTCTTAGAAACTGCTCAAAATTGAAACTCTGTCGTGTGGTTTCACTAGGGTTGGGATTAAAAGGGGTTAAAATAATAGCTTGGAACGTTCCAAAATTTGGCATGCATGATTGTTTATCCAATAGGCATCCAAATCTATAATCAAGTTTCCATTCTAAGAAGTACATTTTAGTGAGACTCCATCGTACAGTTTTATTACGGTTTGGATTAAAGGAGCTGAAAATAACTCTGAACATCGTGAAAGTTGGCGTGCACACCTATCATCCAAATTTGCATCAAAAGATATGATCAAATTTTAATTCCTGAGAAATTTGAATACCTCTCTTGGCTACCCAAGCGAAGTCAATGAAATTGTGGGTGGCTCCCCCATCAATCAATACTCCTACTCGGTGACCCTGCACTACTCCCCTGACCCTGAGAGTATGGAATCTTGGTACCCTAGATAATGTAGCAATGACTCCCTCTGGTGTATCACCCTGGTGTGATTCCTCTTCTGTGGCCTCCTGCTCATAGTCGTCCTCATCACTGTCTGAATATACCTCAATGTAGTGTTCCTTTGCCTTCCCTGCACACCTGTGTCCTGGTACCCATGGTTCCTGGCAGTTGAAGCATAGCTTCTTCCTCCTCAAACCTTTCCTAGTGTCCTCATCTAACCAAGTTTTCTTGGGTACATCCTGCTGGAAAGGTTTCCAGTCCTTGTCCCTAACAGGAAAATTGGTTTTCAGAGGGAATTTGTTTTTGGGGACTGAATCCTGAAGATCCCTTGCCCTGCTAATAGCTTCCTGCAGAGTGAGGGGTTTGTAGGCTTTCACCCATCCCTGTAGTGGCTCTATGAGGGCCTCAGTGAATAACATAGTCAATCTGCTCTCTCACACATCTGTAACCATAACGGCTAGCCTCTGAAATTCTGAAATGAAAACTTTTGCACTACCAGTCTGCTTGAGTTGAGCCAACTCCCTGAAATGGATCTCTGGATCTTTCCTGTCAAACCTCTCTATGAGTTTCTGAGTGAACTCACCATAAGAATGTATGGTATTGTGACCCAATGTCACCAATCCGTGGTACCACCATTCATGAGCTTCTCCGTCCAGGTGAAGTGTAGCCAACTTAATGGCGTTTGTCTCTGTCATGGGGTTGGGTTGGAAATAGGTATCCAACTTTTGGACCCATGTTCTCACTAATCCTCCGCGAGTCCCATCAAAGTTTGGGATGGTTAACCTGCCCAAGGTCTTCTGTAGCTCATAGTTGTGATTGAAAACCTTGTTGAAATTCCTGTGCCTATTCCTACTCTTCATGTTGCAGAAATCTGAGAAAGACATGGCAGCATGAAACTCATCCCCTAAGTCTTTGTACTCCCGCAAATAAGCCCCAAAAGGCTCGCTAGGTTCTACCTGCATGACCGAGCCCCCTATTGTATCTGCCAAGAAGTGAGGCACGGTAGGCCTAATAGAAGGTCTGCTGTATATGTGCGGAGCGTTCTGGATGTTAGTGTACGTCATCTTTCCACTGTTGCTTGTAGATCCCCGATCTACCGGTGAGGGAGGTGTACTATGGATACCTGTTTCCGGTTTCGCTGATAGTCTGTTGATGGGATTGAGAACTTCTTTTGTCCTTTGGCTAAGTCTTGCAATGCAGAGACCAAGCTGCGAAACTCCATCCGATCCCCCTCTTCTCCCATTCGTTTTCCCCTATCCGAATGTATACCTGTTTGTTCCATGTCTGAATTGGTATCTTCTAGTTGAATATCTTCAAATTCTTTCGTGTATCTACTCTTCCTCCTCCTATAGGTTAAAAAAGGATCTCCTTCTGTATTCATCTACTTTTCATCTCTTCAGCCCACAGCTGGCCAAGAAAATAGCTCTAATACCACTGTAATATTCCAAATCCCGATATTTTCTATTTCTAAACAAATATGCTGATACAACTGGGCATGTAAACTGCCATGCAAAAATCCCTATTTTATAGGAAAAATTAGGGTTAGGGTTTGCGAGATAGAATTAACACTTACCCCTGATAAGACGGCTGAACTGCTACGGAGAAAGTGTGCCCGTACTGAGAACTGGATCGGAGATGGGCTGATCTCCTCTGCTTCAGGTGAACCCCCAGCAGCAAGACGCCCCAGTCAGAAAAGGGTGACGCCCTCAAGGAAGGAGGTGCCCGATGGAGTTGCGAATTTGCAGGGCTGATAGATTTTCAGTGCCAGAGAGAATGCCTGGTGCATGCAGAGGTTCTAAGACCTCTAGGAAGGGTAGCGAATTGCTTCAGAGAGGCAGCTACTCATGCCCCTGGAACCCTGAAATTGCTAATAACTGCTTCGGATGAGCACTGATGGATCTGATAATCCCCGGGTACCGGAGTATGAAGCTGATGATGAGACTAGTGCCTGAGTTTCGAAAGGAAACTGAGATATGAAGGCCCAGTAGGTAATTAGGGCTTTCTAGCTGAAAACCCCCTCTTACGGCTGCACACATGTCCCTGCAACGATCTATACCATGTACTAGATAACTGATGAATGAATGAAGAACAAGTGGTGAACCTGTATGGCTTACCCGAAATAAGACTAGGACAGATGTTTCACTACCGAAATCCTGTTAGCTGAAGACTCTGTCTCCAACCCCAACTGTTGTGCTACACGTTGTGCTGCTATCCAAGAGCTCCCAAGATAATCATAATCAAAAGTGAAGTCTCCTTTCGCTTTATCCTCTATTTATAAAGTTCAACTGCGCAAAACCTAATCTTTGACCTAATTAGGTCACTTTATCTTCTAATTTGCCGTTGACTTGCATGCATGCGGATGGAGACTTTAAAAAAAAATGCATTATTAAATAATGCTAGGATGGCATGCACAAAGGTGGCCTTTGGCCCCGGTGGCCCTTCTTGACCAAATGATGATGCCCTAGATCTTCTATGGGTGGCATCATCATTTGGTATGCACGCTTGTAAATCAAATGGGAATCCAAATCTATGATCAAATTTTAATTCTGGGAATTTGGTCAAAAGTGAAACTCCATCATGCGGTTTCGCTAAGGTTTGGCTTAAAGGAGGGAAAAAGAGCTCTAAACATCACTAAATTTGGCATGCACTCTTATATCCCAAATGGGCATCTAAATCTATGATCGTATTTCAATTCTAAGAAATTGGTCAAAAGAGAAACATTATCGTGTGCTTTCGCTAAGGTTGCACTTAAAGTGAATGAAATAGCTCAGAACGTCATGAAAGTTATGAAAAAGTCAACAAAAGTGCATCTTTTCAAATTTTGTTTGACCATCCTTGAATTAGGGCCAAAGTAGCTCCAAATCTCATAAAAATATGTGTCCATGCCTATCTTTGAAATGGGTATCTAAATCTACTTTAAAATTTGAAATTTCAGAAAATGGAAAAAATACAACGTTTTAGCCCTTGTTTGACAAAGTTTGACCGAGGTCCAAAATGGCTCGCAATCCCAAAAAAATCTACATGTAGAGATTATCTCTCAAATGGATACCTAAATACAGTTTCAAAATTTCATTTCGAGAATGTCAAAAAAGTGCATTTCTTAGAACTTGGTTTGACCAACCTTAACTAAGTGCCGAAATAACTCGAAATTCACAAAAATATGTGTGCCTCTTAAATGGGTATCTAAATCTACTTTTAAATTTGATTTCTAAGAAATTGGAAAAAAGTGCAACCTTTTAGGCTTTGGTTTGAGCAAGTTTGACTAAGGTCCAAAATAGCTCGAAATGCCCTAAAAGTGTGTATGCATGATTATCTGTCAAATGGGTACCTAAATTCTCTTTCAAATTTCAATTACAAGAAAGTAGAAAAATAGCACCTCTTAGACCTTTGCTTGACCAACCTTGAATAACGACCAAAATAACTTCTAACATCATGAAAGTTGTTGTGCACTGTTATCTACCAAATGCTAATATAAATCTACGATCGAATTTTAATTCTGAGAAATTAGTCAAAAGTGAAACTCTGTTGTATGGTTTTGCTGAGGTTGTGATTAAAGGGGGTGAAAATAGCTTGGAACATTGCGAAAGTTAGCGTCCATGCTTGTTTATATAATGGGCATCTAAATATATGATCAAATTTCAATTCTTAGAAGTTGGTCAAAAGTGAAACTCCATCATGCGGTTTTGTTAGGGTTTGGCTTAAAGGAGTCAAAAATAACTCTGAACATCATGAAAGTTGGCGTGCACTCTTATCTTCCAAATGCACCTCTAAATCTATGATCAAATTTTAATTCTGAGAAATTGGTCAAGAATGAAACTCCATCATGCGGTTTTGCTAAGATTTGGGTTAAAGGGGGTCAAAATAGCTCAAAACGTCGCAAAAGTTGGAGTGCACACTTATCTATCAAACGGGCATCCAAATCTATGATCAAATTTAATTTCTAAGAAATTGGTCAAAAGTGAAACTCCGTAGTGCATTTTCGTTAGAGTTGGGCTCAAAGGGTTCCAAATAACTTAGAACATTGCTAAAGTTGGCGTGCATGTTTTTATATCAAACAAGCATCCAAATTTATGATGAAATTTCAACTCCAAGAATTTGGTCAAAAGTGAAACTCCATCATTTGATTTCGCTAAGGTTTGGCTTAAAGGAGGGGAAAATAGCTCTAAGAAATTGAAAACAAATGCACCTTTTAGGCCTTGGTTTCACCAAGTTTTCCAAAGGACCAAAATAGCTCAAAACCCCCTGAATGTTTGTATGCATGGTTATCTCTCAAATGGGTACCTAAATTCTCTTTCAAATTTCAATTACAAGAAAATCGGAAAAATAACATCTCTTAGACCTTTACTTGACCAGCCTTGAATAACAACCAAAATAACTTCAAACGTTGTGAAAGTTGGTGTGCACTGTTATCTACCAAATGCTTAGATAAATCTACGATCAAATTTTAATTATGAGAAATTAGCCAAAAGTGAAACTCAGTAGTATGGTTTTGCTGAGGTTGGGATTAAAGGGGGTGAAATATTTTAGGAAGTGTCGAAATTTCGCGTGCATGCTTTTCTATCAAATGGGCATTCAAATCTATGATCAAATTTGAATTATAAGAATCTGCTCAAAAATGAAACTTCGTCATGCGTTTTCGCTAGAGTTGGGCTTAAAGGTGGTCAAAATAGCTTGGAACGTTACGAAATTTGGCGTGCATTCTTGTTTATCTAATGGGCATCCAAATATATGATCAAGTTTCAAATCTTAGAAGTTGGTCAAAAGTGAAACTCCATTGTGCGGTTTTGTTAGGGTTTGGCTTAAAGGAGTCGAAAATAACTCTGAACATCATGAAATTGGCGAGCACTCTTATCTTCCAAATGTATATCTAAATCTATGATCTAATTTTAATTTCGAGAAATTGGTCAAAAGAGAAACTTCGTCATGCGGTTTTGCTATGATTGGGGTTAAAGGGGCTGAAAATAGCTCAAAACGTCGCGAAAGTTGAAGTGCACGCTTATCTATCAAACGGGCATCCAAATCTATAATCAAATTTAATTTCTGAGAAATTGGTCAGAAGTGAAACTCCATCGTGCTTTTTTGCTAGAATTGGGATCAAAGGGCTCCAAATAGCTCGAACCATTGCAAAAGTTAGCGTGCATGTTTCAATGTCAAACGGGCATCCAAATCTCTGATCAAATTTCAACTCGGAGAATTTGGTCAAAAGTGAAACTCCATCATTCGATTTCGCTAAGGTTTGGCTTAAACAACGGGAAAATGGCTCTGAGAAATTGGAAAAAAATGCAACCTTTTAGCCCTTGGTTTCACCAAGTTCGCCTAAGGTCCAAAATAACTCAAAATCCCCTGAAAGTTTGTATGCATGGTTATCTCTCAAATGGGTACCTAAACTCTCTTTCAAATTTCAATTAAAAGAAAGCCGAAAAAATAACATCTCTT
>LPNX011067726.1:0-120541 GCA_001517045.1 Pseudotsuga menziesii
CATAGCACACAAGGGAACTTAAGATGATGCTTCGAACGACCAGTTTTCTCAATGGTATCAGCATGACTAGCAGTGGCTGACTGCTTGCTCTCAACTTGACTTGCAGAGGATGAGAGTTTGCCCCCAACGTGAACTACAGAGGCTGAGTGACTGGGTCCAACCTCACTAAGAGAGGCTGGTTGTTGAGAGACTCCATAATGTTCAAAAACAGGATGACCATGAATCCAAACTCTTCGCACCTCCGCAATAGAAGGGCATTTATAAGTAAGGTGGTCTCCCTCACAAAGCCTACAAGGAAACTTGAGCTTGTGTTTTGAAAGGGTAGACTTGTCAACAGTGTCAACATGAATTGCAATGGTTGACTGGGAAACATCAAAATGAACAAGAGAGGTTGAATGGTCAGGATCAACATGCTTTGTAGTAGTTGAGTGTGTGCCCCCAGCTTGAGCAACAGAGGTTGGGTGAACGGATCGAACGTGAACAACAGAGGTTGGATGGGGAGGTTCAACTTGAACACCAGAGGTTGAATGAGTGCACTCAACGTGAACACCAGAGGCTGAGTGACCGGATCCGACATGACCTGAAAAGGTTGGAAGGATCCCACCATCTTGATCACCAGAGGCTGGACGGATAGATCCAACTTGAACAACAGAGGTTGGATGGGAAGGTTCAACTTGAAAACCAGCGGTTGAATGGATGCACTCAGCTTGAACACCAGAGGTTGAGTGACAGGATCCGACATGACCTGAAAAGGTTGGAAGGATCCCACCAACGTGAACACCAGAGGCTAGATGGATAGCTCCAACATGAACAACATAGGTTGGATAGGATGGTTCAACTTGAAAACCAGAGGTTGAACGGGTGCACTCAACGTGAACACCAGAGGTTGAGTGACTAGATCCAACATGACCTGCAGAGGTTGGATGGGTGCTCCTAGCCTGAACAACCGAGGTTGGGTGGTGAGGTTCAACTTGACTTGCAGAGGTTGAACGGGTGCCTCTTTGCTTATGTGCTTTCTTCCTATTCCTCCTTCTTTTACTCCTTTTGGACTGCCGGTTACTAGTATCAGTACTTTCACCACATGAGGTAGAAGGAGGAGGAGAACTAACTACAGGTGAAGGGGAGACAGTGTTTTGATGCCCTTGATATAAGGTGCTTACTTGAGAAGCATCAGGAGCATGCAGGACATTTGGAGTGGAAAACAACCACACTGGTAGCCCTAGGGCGAATCCCGGAAGATTCAAGGTGGCCATCAAGGGAACACCAACATTCCCTGTGAGATGAATATGACAAGGAGTTCCCATGGAAGGGATCTCTTGGTTGGTGTTCAAAGGGGTGTTATCCATAATTTCAAAACAAGAGACAAAGTCTGAGGTTGATGGTCAACCAAAATTAAAAAGCAGACACCTAAAGGCCCACTAAGTACAGACAAACCACACAGCACTTGCTAAAAAATTCCTAAAGCCCAAACAGACAACCAGGTATAAGATGTACTTTCCAGAAGAAAGATGATGAATGATTACTTGGCGTCCTTGAGGTGGTTCTCAGGCACAAGCGGAGGAATCACCCACCACCCTCCTGCACTTTCCACAAGGGTTACCTTCCAATCCCATCCAAGGTCAACAAGAAATAACCTTCCGGTGTACCTGTGTATGAACCCTAGATGTCAAGAGACTAAAGGCTACCTTAACTACACCAACGGTCTAGGGGGATAGTCGTCAGCCGAACTCGTACGCATGGGCAGGGTAGCTGAGCCCGAAACTCTATCTAGGACAGAATCCCCAGATGCGTAAAAGTCCTGAGTTACATTTTGACAAGGATTCGGAGGGTTATCTCCTCTATCCAAGCCTCCATGCGGCCTAGTGCTTAACTCCCGTTTGAGAGGAGCTTCCCAGATACAGTGATAAAGTCAAGGATTTACCTAGTGAAAGGTCCAATACGTCTGAGTTTTATAGCTTGTGGGAATTTTACACTTCCTAGCCCACAAGTCTAGCCTAAGCTAGTTGGTGTATGGCCCCTAAAAAACAAAAGTTACTAGTAAATTTTAAAATTATACGTTCATTTTAAAGGGCTGTTTCTTACTCAAGAGGAAATGGAATGGTAAACTGGTGGTGTTTTGACTCAAAATTGAAAACAAAATGACTAAGCAGAGAGAAATGAGATGCGAAGGAGAAAATAGCTAGTCTCTTTATATTTTCAAATAACTTGAAAGCCAAAAAAGATCAAATCTTTTTATATTTTTAAAATTTTTCAAAAACAATGCTATGCTATGCAATCTAGACTAACAGCCTAATCTACATGCACATAAAGCAAACATATGTTTTTGTCTTTTTCTTTTATAAAATGCAAAATAAAAATCAGCCTATAAACTAATGCAAACAAGTCCTAAAAGCAAAGCAAATAGACAACTACTTTATACCCCGAAAACAAACCCTAGTTTTCCCTAAAGTTGAATATAAACCTCTTTTAAAAGGAAAGCTTACAAAAGTAAACAAGACAACACTTTGGAATGAAAAGACTGAGCATAAATACTGACATAAACAAAGGTCAAGAAGTCCCAAGCATCAATCTAACCTACAAACAAAGGATGCTCAGTACCTTGTCCAACAAGGTCAAACCAAAGAAAGAAGTAGGGGGAAAAGCAAGAAATAAAAGTTCTTTTTAATTTTTTTTTATAAAATGCAAAAGAAAAACTACCTACAGAGCAAAGCATGTAGATAAAAAGGACAAAGCAAAAGGAACTTTGCTATGCAACCACCCAAAAAACTCTAGAACCAACTAAAGTCAACATAAACCCTACTTGGAAGAAAGGCTTGTATAAGAGACAAGACAACTATTTTGGCAAGGTGAAGTAGACCAACCAAAGAAGGAGGAAAACAACATCCACAAGCTTCTGAAATCAAACAAAGGCCACTAATAGAGGATGATTAGAAACAAAAGGCCAAAAATCAAACCAAGCAAAGGAGACGGGTGAAAGAGCAAAGAGTAAATCCTAATGCTATAAAGGGGCTTACCACATAGATAAAGAACAACAAAAAGAATGACACAAACTCCCTGGATTCATGCACCCACATAAGACCTTAATAGACCCACCATGCACCTGAAATGCACTGTGTTTGAGTAAACTTGGATCTAATAAAACAAACAAGCAAGAATTACTCCAAGCAAAAAGACGCAAAGGCTTTTGAAAAAGTGGGTAGGGTGATCACCAAAAGTCCTCAGACAAGCTACACAGCATTCGTAAAGAGACACCACTCACAAACAGGGATTACCTGAAGAATGGAACAAGCAAAAACTTGACTTAAAAAATCCTAACTTCCAGGTATATACGCGACTGTCTATAAGGGCAGGTCGTGAATGACACGCGACTATTCAATGCAGCAACCCATGAATGGAAGCTTGCATTCACGACTGTTCAAAAGAGCAAGTCGCGAATGGGGGGGGAAATCTTAAAAAAGATCAACAAACTGCCTTAGGAAGGCAGGGAAGGTTTGCTATCAGACTTACAAGGTGTTCCTAAGTGGAAAGAAAGACCTGAAACAATGCAAAAGCTGAAATAAATCAAGAGAAAAACCCTAAACAGACAAGGCTCATCCCCAGCGGAGTCGCCAGTTCTGTTGTAAAGGAAAGTGTCCTACGGCTAGGGTTTAAGAGGCCATCAACGTACTGGGGTTGAAAGAGAGATTCAAAATGCTCAGCAAGCATATATAAGCAAGTTCAGAGATGAGAAAGGTCCACACCTGATGACTGAAGACTGGTCCAAGCTTTCTCTTCAATCCTCTTCTTGCTCCTCTCGCTCCAAGAGACCTGCAAAACAAGTATACCTTCCTCAAACCATTATGACCACATATAAGACAATGATAATCAAATGAATATGAAACAATGATCTAAATAACATTATAATATGATCATAAATATAGATTCAATCACACATTGAACAATGATTTGGGAAGAAGAAGGACATCACATCTTTATTAATCTTGAAAACAAGTACAAGTATACCTTCTCTTCAAGTTTGGCACCTCACGAAACCTTGATCTGGTTCTGCTGCTTCTCTTCTCCAAAGAACTCAGCCTCCAAGCTCTACAACACTAAGGGAAGAACTCCAGGGCAAAGGTGTAGGCAAAGAGAGTCCCAATTCCTCCAGCATAACAATGCATAAATTCCAAGTCCCCTTCATAGCCTTTCCTACCTATATTTATATGGGTGAAATAAGGTAGTTCGAAGGTTAGAGAAGTTACAGCAGTTAAGGAAATCCAGTTACATGACATAACTAATCTCTAGTTAACGCATGTTTTAATATTTAAATGTTAAGAAACACATTCGCGGGTCTGCAGTAGAGAAACCCGTGAATGATGCGCGACTATATAGAAGAGCAACCCGCGAATACCAGGGTTCGCGACCTGCTACAAGGGAGACTCGCGAGTGATGCGCGAGTTGTCAATAGAGAGAGTCACGCATACATCCTAACATGGCAAATGTGGCAAAGTAATTAGCTAGATAGATGCAGAATATATTTCATAATAAGCCAAGCTATAGTATTCTAGGCAAACCTCAATCCATAAGTGTCCTTTTGTGTGCCAACATAAGGAAAGTTGACACTCAGACGGAGAGGTACCATTCTGGTGTATAACACTGACCGACACACAACATATGCTGCAGAAGAAGGGGTGGATGCATTTCCTAGATATTCTCGTGTTACTAACGCTTGTTTAGTAGGGACAACATTTTTGGTGAATGAAGAACTGGTTCCAATAAAGATAAAGAAGATTCTGGGTGATTATAGATTGTTCAATTTAATGTTTTATAATTTGTGTCTAATATACCGATAATATTTTGTTATGTTGACTAATGATGGCATTAATGTTTTGTAGGAAATAATATATTTTATAAACATCTGAATGATTTGTCCTTGGAGATCTTCGTGCCCACCATCCACACAAGGTGGGACAAGCAGGCAAAAGCTTTAAAGGATGAGCTGACTAATTGCTTGGTTGGTATGTTTGGAAAATATACCTTTGATATATCGAAGGTCCTACAGAAGGATGGACAACATATGAAGATTGTCCGAGACCAGTATAGGGTTCACCTAGAAAACAACCCTAGGTATGAGCGCCCTCCAATGATTCCATCTATGGAGTGGAAAGCCCTAGTGGAAGACGAAAAAGGGAAGGGTCTGAGAAAAGTAGGAAAGATACCACCAAGAACAGGGAGGTATGCAATACATTCCAAAATGTAATGGTAAGCCTTATTATTACTAGTTTTTATATCAAATTTGAAACATTAACTAACGTAATTCAACACTTGATTAGGCTGTCAGACACATCTAAGGAAACCAAGGAAAGAATGGAAAAAATTGATCAACACAAGCTTGGGTGTGATGGTTATTCGAACTTGTCGGCCCGATATGTAACTATCTAAAACCCGAAACTTCTTCCAAATAATATAGAGAAAAATTATTTTCATTTTATTCTCGCAAAAAATGTAAAATTAATGACATCATGCAAATATGCAGGCCGACCGGTTCAAAAAATTTCCCACCGAGGAAGACATGAAGCTTGGCTTCGAACATGGATTTGACGCTATTGTTGAACATCGGAAAAGCTTGTGTGGGCATACTACACGATCTTCTGTTGATCCATATGGTGCACACGTATATAAAAAATATATAGTTAAATGATAATTTATTGATTCTCATGCAATTTATTTGTTATAAAAAATTAACATAAATTATTCATTCCTTTTTTAGCAGAAAAGTAATGATCTCATTCATGTTATGGATGTAAACCGACCAAAAAAAGATCATGCTTTGATTCCTAGTAATGAATTTATTAATATGCTACTGTTTTGTATAGATAATTTCAGATGATGAACATTATTTCTAATACTACACAATTCAGCTGTAGAGCATGTAGATGCAGATAACATTGAACAGGTTGACCCTATACAGGAGAATGATGAACATGATGATGTTCCCATGCCAGGTTAAAAAACAAATTTGTAATGTTTTTTTAAATGAATTACTTGTATTTATAAAAATAAACATAAATTAATGAAACATTTTGACATTATTGCAGAAATTCATTGCCCCTCGCCGCAAGTTCAACCTTGCGAATAGTCTTATAGGGAGACCGAGGATCAGATTCCAAAATATGTGCTTATGACTAAGAATTTAAAGAGAAGAAAAGTAAAAAGGAAGTGACTAAATAAATTTTGAGAAATTCTTATTTATAATAAAAAACATTTACATGGTTTTTTCCTGTGTTTCATGAATGAATGGTTAAATGAATGCTTTAATGAATGGTTTACTGATTTATTTTATTGGCTATTGACTAAATGAATGGTTTAATGAATGTTTTTTTCACCAGTTGAATGATTGAATTTTTTAATGAATGATTTAAAGAATTATTTAATGAAAACTTCTTTCAGCTATTGAGTGAAATAATTTCCAGTAAATTGTTATTTGCAAGTAGATGCATTGGGTTTGGGGAATTGAAAGTGATGTGAGGGTGTGGGGAGGGACCATAAGAGCTTCCAACTTCACGTGTTTGGTCCAATTTAGTAGAGAATACTAAATAATTCTCGAAACAGAGATGAGCTCAATGAATGGTAAGGGATAATACATTTAAAAACAACTATTTCTATAATTTTAGTGTTTAATTTTCACTATTGCTATTTAAATCCTCCATTGGAACTTGTTACAGATAGCGTTGAGAAACATTTTCATAGTTAAGAGGCAAGAAATGGCGTTTTGATGTGATCGATGGCCTTATATACATATTGTTTTTGGTTCTCCATATCTTATCAGGTGGTCTATTATTAACAATTAATTTACTTGATTAGTTGAATAGTATTGTAATTTCCATTGTAATAGTATTGTATTTATTTAGATTGGTTTTGTTATTTTCAAAAACGAAAACAAAAATTATTTGATGGGTCCTAACATGAAACTATTGCAACAAGACAAAATTTGAAGTATGTTGAATGATGTTTTGAAAGGTAAAGCAAAAGAAGACAGTGCGAAGCTCCACAAATTAAGGTATAATTATGTTTTCTTTTGTTTGATTGAACTATGTATTGGGTATTTATGCATGTGCACAGACACACATTTAGTTGGTGATGGTGATTATCATACATTCAAGTGAACTTTGTTCTATCTGATCTAAAAACTTACCTTAAATAGTTTGATTTATCAGGTTTTTTCTATGATTGAATAACTTGGAAAAGAAACTTCTGATCTTTATGAGTTATTAAGTTGTAGAATCTAGTATTTTTCACAAATATTTTTATTGATATTCCCAATTATGACCACCCATGCAGTAGTGTGTGAAAGTTCTGGGCACATTGGGAGCATTTATGAGAAACAAAAAATAGTAAAACACCTTGCGAAAGATAAAGATGACATAATCCATTGATTCATTTGATGTCTTATTATATACCTAGATACACCATTATCATAATCAAAAGAGACAGTGAGAGTTATTAGAAAACAAAGTGCTTAAACAACCCATGAAATTGCTATATAGGATTTCATATTTGTATAAGGACATGATCGCACAAGCTTACTAAGTTGGAAGTAGTTTAGGTTTGTAAAAATGACACTATTGGTTTTAAAAAAATGCATACATTTGGAACACTAGAATTTTATATGCAATACTGGCGAATTTGTTTCCCATCACCTAGAATTTGTTCAGGTTCAATAGTTAGGCTTGTTTCATGTTATTTTAAGGTCAAGACAAGTAGATGGACGCCCAAATTTCTCATAGATACTACCCATGTTTATATGCGAGGAATATTATTGTTCAATGTTTAGAAGATGGCCAAAAGTGTCATAAAATATGAATGAGGTTTATCAATAAGAAAAAGAATCTTTTCATTGTTATTTCTTGTTGTTATAATGACCACAATTTCCAAAAACATAAGGTATATGTGTTTTCATTGATTTTCATTTTTGAGAGGTTGAATGGAGATACCTAGAACTGTAGTTGTCATAGATCGTCACCTATTTGGATTTTGTGAGTAGGTGTGTATCTTCTTCAATAAGGTCTTTAAATAGGACTCATTAATCTAGTATACTATCAAGCACATTTTGTACCACTCAATGGTATCTAATTTCGAATATAATAAAAATGTTGCATATGCTCCTTTCTTTACTTGAACAAATCATTAGTATTAGGATCCCAAATACACTATAGCTGCAAAATTTTCTTAAATAGTTCAACATTATTCTCCATCAAAGGAACCCATATTAGGAGGGTTGGTGGCACTTTTGGAACCATAAATGAAATCATCCTTGTGGAGATGGAATATGAAAACAAGATTTTTTTCAAAACTGAGACATTGAATCTAAACCATTATACATAAATATGTAATGTTTCTCATGTATATAGAAAGTAAGGGTGCATGCAACCAAACTGCTTGAATTCTCTCCAAGGAATGTGTTCAATATCATTTTTTTAACATGCTTAACATGTTTGTTGATGTTACTAATGAAATATTGGTATGGTTTTCCGTAGATCCACCTATTGTGGATAGTTGTGGTTGATAACGTAACCAAACTGCCACAATTTCCAAGGGATGTGTTACATATCCCTTTTTTCTTATTGAAAATTCCTAGTCTGTTTCTTGATGTTATAGGTCAAGGTAGAAAGGAAATAGGAAAATCAATACTTGAGTTGATAAATAGAGTGAGTGTGGTCGAAAAGAAAACTAGAGAAATACTTGTTTTACACACCAGGTACATATTAGTATGGTGGTAACATGACCAAAACCATATTTGTGGTTGATTTTTGCTACAATAACTAGTCTAGATTCCAAAATTTAATTGTTTTCATTTTTGTATAGAATATTACTATATGACTCCTAGACTTATTGCTCATCTCTTTTTTTTGTCTTGCTTGAAGGTCATAATGCCTCCTAGAATTTTCTGTTGGTGAATATACCTTAGTTTCATCACCTTCACTACTCAAAGGTAAACCTAATGCATTCATATTTGTAGGATAGATGACGCTAAACTCAAAAATACTTCCTAATGTGTTGAGCAGACCTATTGACTACCCAGAAATGTGAGTTAACCCTACTTACCACATTTTGACACACATAACAAAAAGTGGGTAACAAGCAATATCAAGGAAATGGTTTTTATTGGATGTATTGTAAATTATAGTTTGCTGGATGTGAATCCTTTTACAGTTGATCTACCTTTAGAGAATTCCTAGATTGTTGTTTTATTTTGGTTTTAGGGTCATGTATGCCCATAATTTCCCTTTATTATTTCATGCATAGATGTATCCTCAAATTTTATAATCCATATTTCCTTTTTAGGTCTAGTTACACCTTGTTCTACGATGAAAAGTGCGTGGAATCCATACGATTGGCGTTAATCAACTTCTCTTTACCATATTTTACCCATGGACTTGCACAAAATGGTAAATTCACCACTTCCAAGTTCTGAAGTCATGCCCAGGTTAAGGAATCAATTTGATATTGCCCTTGTGGTGGGATCAATATGAACAAATTACAAATAAAATCCATTATGCAAATTATGTTTTGGTTGAAGAGTGCATGGTTTTCTAGGTTTGTGTGTTTATAAGAATGGACTTGATTGAAACTTAGTTTTATTTCAAAAGAATTGGGTAAGCTGGTGGGGTATATGTACTTGCAAGGCCTTTGAAGTGGGAATGTCTTGCTTAAGGTAAAGCCTAACTATTTTGGGTGTAGGAGGTAATATATTCCTTCCATTTCCATCATTGTTTAACAATGGAAAACAGGGGGCAAATATACCTTGAAATAGTCCAATTTTTAATGCATACATGCTACAATTTAATGTGGTATACTTTGCCTTATTTATTGGAACAATGTGTGCTATAAATGGAAGGCTTAAAGGATATATCCTCCTAATATATAGGAAACTCCATAGTTTCCTTTAAGATAAGTAGAAAATAGATGTTGATATAAAGCCTTTGATCGGGCTTGAAATGAGTGAGCCAATCAAAGTGAGTGGTTCACAACTCTCTAACATTTGAGGATGTAGGTAAGAATCTCATGATGGAGTTTTGGATACTTGAGATGGTTCTGGGGTGAGCAACCGAACTATGCCATGCACAAAGCTTTGATGGAAACTAGTTTGCTAGCTATGGATTTGGTGTGTTAAAGTAAATCTCATATTATAATGGTCAATTAGTTGTTAGACATTGGCATTAATAAAGTTATTTTATGATTGTATGCCCTATTTCTATTTTATGTTTTTTTCCATATTTCACTTTATTGTGTTTCTTTGTTCATTTTACATTCATAAAGTGGATTGACTCGACTCAATTGGAACCCTTTATTAGAAGAAAGCTTTTGCTTCCTCATTCATGCATTACAATACAAATATCTCTTCCAAGTTAATCTTGGTTTCTGTAGGTGCTTGATTTCTATGTATATGTTATCTGAGCTTATCCAGATCCATATAGAAGAAACTAGTTGTTTCGGTGCTGAGTTTTAGCAGATTTGATTGTTTTTTAGCTGTTTGAGAGTAAATTTGATTGTTTTTCAGCTGTTAAAGTAGATCTGTCATGATTTGTGTGTTTTCCAGGTGTTTGAGAGTAGATCTCTGGTTTATTGGGCTATTTTTCAGTACATCTGTGGTATATTGGGTTGTTTTTTAACAGATGTGTCAAACTATGCTTGTTATTAGGTTGTTCTCAGTAGATTTATCATAAATCTATGTTTTCAGTGATATGTGTGTGATATAAGTGTTTAGAGCGAGTATCCATATGTTTTTACTTTAGGATTGCAGACTGAGGTAGGGAAAAACTATATTTTCAATATTTTAATTTGTTCAATATATATTTCTACATTTTTAGCTGGTCTTTGTGCCCTCTTTATCCATCATCATGTTGGAAGGCATCCAGAGGTTTTTTGGTAAGAAATGCAATACATGGAACCAATTTCTGCAATGAGTTTCCTAAAATAATTGGTCATTCCCATAAAGTTTGACATGTCATGGATGTTCTTTGATGATGGCCGATTGGTAATGGCTGAAATATTTGTTGTATTAATTTTATGTCCATCTTGGTTCATATGGAATTCACGATACCATGAGTTTTGTCTGTTTGAATGTACACATTTTTATATTTAGAAGTATATTCTCTTTCTTTAATGTTGAGAATACTTGCTCCAAGTGGTTTTGCCGGGTTTTACTAAAACTAGTATCACAAATGACTGAATGAGTCAACAAGTACTTGCTCATCATCCTCATGAATTTTGTAGGGGAATTAGTAAGACCAAAATGCATCATAAACCATTCAAACAATCCTTGGTGTTCTTAAAGGTTGTTTTGCACATAACTTCTAGTTTGATATGGATCTAGTGGTACCATAATTCAAATCAAACTTGTTAAAATGTTTGTCTCTTTGATCTTGACTTATGATGTCACATACCCCAATTTTGTAAAACAATGTTAATTGTTTTAATTAGATTTCCTAAGACATTATGTTAAATTTAATGCTAAGTAGTAACTGATGACTCAGCAGAGTCAAAAGAAGTGGAATGTAATTCTGAATATTTTATTATCAATAAATAAAAAGTGGAGACAAAAGCTTGGGAGAGCTGTTAATAAGAGTGTTACTGGTCAAACTGGTGGAGGAACTAGGTGGAGGGCAAAAGACAAGTGGCAGTATCCTCAAACACTTCCTATGTTACAGGTGGCAACTTCTCTACATTTGGGGTCATGATCCCCCGAGAAAGTGGGATTAGAGCAGGTGGATCAATAAATGACAACTAACCCAAAAAGACCTAGGAAATATTTTAAAAGTACTCAATGAAGAGAGCTGAGGTTGCTCAGATATTTCCAGGAGAAAGATCATTAAGGAGGAATGCAATTCAGGAAATTCATTGGGAAAAAAGGGAAAAACTGTAAGGAAGGTGTTTTGAGAGATAATCTGCAGTAACTTGGTCTGATACAGCTTGTTAGCTGAGGGAATTTACTGATAAGTTCAGGATTAGTATTGAGTTTGAAGACTGGTACTTGATTATTGCTGCACCTAGTTCCAGCCAGGGAGACCATAGCAAGCTCGAGGGTCCTGAGGAGTCACTGTTTGAGCACTCTCTAGGAGTTGGTAGGGAGGAACAGCCTCCCATTGCTATTGTCGTCCAAGGTGAAGAACAGGTTCTGCCATCTAATAATATTTGTTTTAATATATGTGTATGATTGAATGTTATGTTTGTATCTTATGCTGTAAATATTTAGATGGTTTAGTAATGAAGTTGTTCTTAGTTTGTTTATTAACATAATCTTTTGATAAGAAATAAAACCCCACCTATGTTTTTCCTCATCTGGAGCGATCCAGACCATACTCCAGCACAGGGGTGAAATTATAAATAAAGATAGTCTGATAAAAATATAGAATAGTATGTTAATGGAATTATAGATTATTTTCTTTTATTAATCGGAAGAAATATCTTTTGTATCAGAAGTAGTGTTAAATCTGGACTGAAACTATCAGTTTATTAGAAACAGAGAAAGAACTATATTATTTACTGAAAGTAGTATGTGTGGGTAGATTAAACAGTTTTGTTACAGTATTTACCTTCAGTATTTCTATGGATTATTTGAATTCAAGAAAAGAGTACAATAGTTAAATTAGTGTAGAGTTAAGCTAGATAAATATGCTTTAGAACATTACAGTCTACATCATTCCAGTTTTTAACTACTGCTTGTATAATAATCAAATTGAAAGAAAGAATAGCTAGAATCTTGATTTACTTCTACAGACAGTCTAGTTGACATCAGAATCTGTTTATGGATAGTAATGTATGTCATTCATTAATTTCTGTTCTTTCTAGCTAAGCATAAACAAAAAAATCTACAACTGCCAATCTATACTTTTTAAGTTTTCGATAAACACAGTACTTAGTTAGTTCTTTTTATTTATTTCATAAATATTAACATTATAATATAAACACGATATTCTAGAACACAGAGACTACCTTCTATAAATTTTTAGTGCAGTAAGTAAAGAAAACAATAATAAAATATTATCTTATTTTATGATTAAAGATAAATAAGAACAAGGGTAATAAATATATAATTAAAATAACAATATTAAGATGTAGATAAGTAATGTTTATTTCATCATAGTAAACAGTAAACAAAACATAAGTTTTGTATTCAAAAGCTGTATCAAATAGATACAGAATTATTCCAGTAAAAACATAAGTTATTATACATCGAAGGGTAACATTTATCTAACAACGTTACAATTATTTTAAATAAAGTAAAATAATATAAAAGTAATATACAGGAAGCCCTAGTAATACTTTATAAAAATATTATGGGTAAAAATCAAGTACATTAACGCGCGGAATATAACTAACAGAGTGACAGTATGCTCGACTTATTGAGCTTAACCAAATATTATATAACATAATTAATAACCTCATAAGTTACAGAGGTATTTTATAATTCCAAGATAATTATAAAGAAGCTGTAAATATTTTCTATATTGTCGAGCTTAAATAATATATTTATAACATAAATAAAACAAATTAATTTCAATACTGTACTGTAAACAAAAGATATTTTCAAGAAGAGTGTATAGACAACTTTACATTTTTAAGTTCAGGGTAAAACCCTACCAAAATCAAAGTATACAGTGGAGGTAATTAAAGGAAAGAGTCTAACTCCTTTATGCCTCTTGGATTTATTTAAGATCTACAAAGTAAGTATTTTACATCCTGTACATCTTTGACATATATATATGAATTACACAGTATTCAAATGAAACAAAAAAATCATAGTCTCGGCTCCAGCCGAAGATCCCATACTAAAATGAAGGGATAACCTCTTAAACAAACAGCGAATGGGTCTTTTTTTCTGAACCAAGGAAATCGCGAGGCTTTCAGGTCATGAAGACCAACCCACGACTGTCCCCAAGGGACCAAAAAGGAGGAATATTCCATGGTTAAACTAGGATTACCATAAGCAGGCAGTCGTCGTGGTCTCGCACCTTCCATGTCAAGGAGGACATGTCGACCCTGTTAAGAAGGAAGAGCAATAATATTAAAAATTTTGTAACAATATAAACCACTGTTTAAGTAAATCGTTCCGGAAAGATGACGAAGGGTTAAACTATGTATCTTACCTCAAAAATTAACGAAAATATGACCACCGAAGAGCAGCAAAAACAACCACCAGCATGAAGAAAAGGAAACCCTTCATCTACAACAAAGGAGGAAGAGTCTGCTATCACTATAAGCAACCAACCATGACTGAGAACGATACCAACAAATGGAGCAGTTGTTTAGGCTCGGATCGTCACTTCATACTATGTTAAAGACATTGCACGGCGATGAAACGCTATGCCCAGCAGCCTGGAATCAAAGGGCCATGACTCTTATGCCAAGCCAAAGAAGCAGAGACTCTCTACAGTTTAAGAGTTCGGGACTGAGCATGTAAACTGGTGAAATCCTGAAGAAAAATCACTGACCTTCGCTCAAGTAAACAAACTTTTGGAACAACACTTCTTAACAGTTCTTTGGACGAGCCCACGAGGAGTATAACCAGCAGAAATATGGCTAGCAGATAGTGCAAGCGACGTAGTAGACATGAAGGTTTTCACAGAGCAGCTGGAGGCCCGAAGGCGACGAAGGAATGTCAAAATAGGGTTCAAGACTACCCTTAAAACCTCCAACACTTGGCTACAACGAGGCCACATTGACAGTTTAATAATTGACATGCAGTGGGTAGAAAAATTAGAGTTTATGGAGAGAAAATATCCCAATAATTCGTAATCCAAATCATGCATGGGAAGGTTCTACAAGGTTCGTGCACCAAATTTCAACCATCCTACACATTGTAAAGTTCCAATCAAGTAAACCTTAGAACGATGAGTGGGATACATTTATAATGTGGATCTTTACCATTACGTGACTTAGAACTTATATATATGGTAAAGGGGGCCTAAAATCTTAGTTTGTAAAGCTTAGAGCAAGGTAGACATTAGTTTTATCATGGCGTGATTGTTTTTATAAACCTTCCTCTCTATACTATGTAAAGGTACTTACCATAGTTCATAAATTTAAGTAAAAGAGATATTTCTGTTTATAAAGCTTATAGAAATTTAAAACAAGTTAAGCTATAAACTGATCATGAACATGGTTTATTCTTTAAACCTCTTGTTTTCACACTTTGCACCTTCTCTATACGATGTAAAGTATTAGCTTAATCAATAACTATAATTCCATACTGAATGTATACTATAGGATGATATAAAGGAAGTTATAGAATCATCCTATGATAATTGTGTTTTTATCATAGTTAATCTCATTTGCTTGATGTTATAATTATTAAACTAATAAAGTTTATAATTGAGTATAGTAAGTCTAAGAATGTTAAAGAAGCTTGGCATCTAACTATTAACGATATTTTGGCTTTAAAATAGATAATAGATCCCAAGCAAATTATGTGCAGAGCATTTCAACTTATTAACCACTAAGGTAAACCTTTTAAAGGTAGCTTGTATTAAAGTGGTAACCCCTTTTAACTTCAAAGTAATGGAAAGGGAAGCGGTGGTATACAAACTCTTTATCAAATTTACATTGTGCAGTAGCCAACTCAACCATGGCGTAAATTGTAAATTTGTAAAATGTAAATTAGACCAACGATTATATAACACTGCCATTCTTACGATGCTTGTTAAGAAATATTTAAGGCTTTTTACACTTGACGACTATGATAGACATTTAATAATTCAGTAAACATTAAGAACTATAAATTTACACCTGCTAGAAAAAGGGCAGCTGTAGCCATTACTAACAGAACTGAATCTCATTCCTTAGCTTTTTAAACAGGAAGATAGTTTAATGATTTACCTCGATAAGCCTTGGAAATTTTACTAGTTTTTTATATTCTCTACTGAGTTTTTATTTGTGCGATGAACTTATATCAAAATGGTTTAGAATAAATGACAAGCAACACCTAAAATTCTTACCTGTAAGTCTGTAAGCACAAGAAAATTTCTGCGTTAGCTCGAAAGCTAAGTAAGCCCAGAATTTTCATGACATTCCCACCTTGTGGTCGCAATGAGAAAACAAGTCAGTAAGCTGAAAGAAACTGTTCTGTAAAGTTAGACATAATCAAATAAATAAATCAGATAATGAATCCAGTAACATATAACTAATTAAACAATTAGTGACTGCATTTATGAAAATAATATGCATTTAACAATTTTAATTTTTTCGGAAAATTTGGGGTTTTGACATGTGATATGAGAGCACAAGGTTCAAAAACTAGGCCTTGATGCAACCTAATTAGCTTCCATAGAATAGTAAAAGTAAGATAATATACTAACATATATTATGTTTTATGTAAAGAACAGAAAATTTCTTTTCTGAAATTTAACAGACAAGTATGGAGAAGCTGGGAGAGTATGCTCAGGAGTAGTCTCCAGACACATAGATAAGACAATTGCCTAGGGAACCTATGTTAGAGGAGAAGACTGCCAACTCTTCAGAGCTGTTGTAGACTGTAAAAGATTTGAAGACTGAAATGGAATTAGTCAAGAGGGAGAATGAGAGGATTTTGAAGGCTCGGGAAGAATTTAACCAAATTTTAATAGAAAAGCTCCAAACTGAAGGAAGGAGTAGAAAATCGGAATCTGAGGATGTTAGTCATCAAAGAAGATCTAAAATATGAAACTGGAAAAAACTGAAAGCAGTTTATCATCTGAAGGGTTCAGTGAACGACAAAGTTACCATACTACAAGTGACAGTAGTGAGGTTGAGTTGTATGACAGAAAGAATAAGTACAAACCATATGAGGAAATTTCAGGGGAGTTTAAAAAGATAAAGCCTCCAGCTTTTAATGGAGAGACCGAAAAAGGGGAAGAAGCAGAGTCTTGGTTATCTGGGATGAGGAATTATTTTCATATATTCAATTATTCAAATAAGCTGAATGGCAATATATAATCTCTCCGGAAAAGCAGACATATGGTGGCAAGATCTGAAGAGAGTCAAGGGTATCAAGGAAAAAGAAGTTAATTGGAGTACCTTCAAAAGGTACTTCAAGAAGAAATTTTTGTCTGAGCAATATTATGAAGAAAGAGCTAAAGAATTTTACGAATTGAAGTTAGGTTCAATGACTATGAAGGATTTGAACAATAAATTCTTAATCTTGCTTAGGTATGTACCTTACCTAGTAGACGAAAAACCTAAAGTGTAGCAATTTCTCAGCTATCTACCATATCACATTAAGGACAGAATTGAGTATGATAACCTGAAGACTCTGGAGGAAGCCATGAGGAAGGCAAATTTTTGTTTTGAGTAGAACAGGATGAAAGAAGGCTTAGCCAACTGGAAGGATAAGAAAAATAACAATCAGCTTGAGTTTAAGAAGAAGGAATTTGTACCCCAGAGGAATTTCAAGAATAATAAGAATAAAAATTATTCTAACAATAAGAATTTCCAGGAAAATAGAAATGGTACTTCCAATAATTCGAATAATTTTAAGGGCAAGGAAGCTGCAAATAGCCATGGAAATTTTACCAAGAGTTTTGAGCATAAGGAGCCTGTTAAGTGCTGGGAATGTAATGGCCCGCACTATGCCTCGGTCTGCCCAAATTGGAAAAAGTCAGTCAGCAATATTCATACTGTGCAGGAGGAAATGACCGTTGGAGAACTAGTGAGGACTATGCCCAGAATAAATGCAGCTTTAGAGAACTGCCAAGCTGATTATCAGACTTCCATGGTGGAAGTGGAAGGTTTGATTAATCAAACAAACCCCTGTAACCATTTTAATTGATCCAAGAGCTAGTCTTAGTTACATTGCACCTCGGATAGTGGAAAAATGTAAGTTGTCTGTCGATAAGTTTGATAATTCTTGGTTAGTTCAATTAGCCACTGGGGCAAAAGAAAAAGTAACCTATTTTGTGAAAGAATGTGCTTTACTTATGGATGAATTTAAAACTACAGTTAAGCTTAATGTTTTGCCACTTGGCTCATACGATTTACTGATTGGCATGGATTGGTTAAAACAGCATAAGGTAGTTTTAAATTGTTATGATAAAACTTTCATGTGTTTAAATAGTGATGAAAAACCAGTAAACATTAAGGGTATTCCTAGAAAGACTATAATTAGACAGATTTCTGCTTTACAACTTAAAAGAGTTGTTAGAAAAGGACGTAAAGCCTATGTTGTAACTATTACAGATGAGGCAAGTAAATCTGAAATAGATAAGTTAATAATAGAAGATATTCCCATTTTAAAAGAATATACTGACGTATTCCCAGAAGAAATTCCAGGATTACCTCCAAGCAGGGAATTGGATTTCACTATTGAGCTGGTACCGGGTGCGGTGCCCAGCTCAAAAGCCCCATATTGAATGAATATTTTAGAACTTAATGAGTTAAAGTCACAACTAAAAGAGTTAATAGATAAGAAGTACATTCGACCTAGTGTGTCTCCTTGGGGGGCACTAGTCATCTTTGTCAAAAAGAAAGACAGAACTATGCGACTATGCATAGATTACCATCAGCTAAACAAGATGACTATTAAAAATAGATATCCGTTGCCCCACATAGATGATCTGTTTGATCAACTACATGAAGCCACGGTGTTCTCCAAGATAGACTTGAGGTTAGGATATCATCAGGTAAGAATTAAGGATGAAGATATCTTCAAGACCGCATTTAGAACAAGGTATGGACACTACGAGTTTTTCATAATGCCATTTGGGCTTACCAATGCCCCAACTGTCTTTATGTGCTTAATGAATAATATAATGCATAAATACTTAGATAAATTTGTTGTCGTGTTTATCGACGACATCTTAATTTACTCTAAAATGGAAGAAGAACATAGAGAACACCTAAAGATAGTTTTACAAGAATTGCGAGAACAACAACTCTTCGTGAAGTTTAGCAAGTGTGACTTATTTAAGGATTAAATCTAGTACTTAGGTCACGTAGTGACTAAGGAAGGGATTTCAGTTGATCCTGAAACGATTCAGGCAATCGAAGATTGGACAGTTCCAAAAAATGTAACGGATGTTAGGTCATTCATGGGAATTACCGGTTGTTACTGGAGATTCATTGAAGGCTTCTCAAAAATAGCAAATCCGATCACCTCCTTGCAAAATAAAGACAAAACAATTGATTCGAACTTAAAATGTGAAGAAAGTTTTAAGAAATTAAAAACCTTATTGACTAGTGCACCTATTCTAAGAATAGCAGATCCTAATAAGGATTCCGTGGTATGCACAGATGCCTGTAATGATGGCTTAGGAGGTGTTCTAACTCAAGACGGGCATGTCATTTCCTATGAGTCCAGGAAGCTAAAAATCCATGAAAAGAATTATGCAACTTATGATTTATAACTTGTGGCTGTTATACACGCCTTAAAAATGTGGCGACATCATTTAATAAGAAGAAAATTTATTCTAATGACTCATAATAAAGGACTGAAATATCTTTTAGATCATCCTAGTTTAAACGCAAGACAAGCAAGGTGGTTAGCCTTATTGGGTGAATACGATTTTGAAATCCAGCACATAAAGGGTAAGGAAAATAAGGTGGCTGATGCATTGAGCAGAAACGCAAAGATAAACTTTACAGCAGCAATCAGCACTTATGCTTTTGATTTAAATGAACAGCTTAAAGAAGGGGTAAAACAAGATGAAAATTATCAGAAATTGCAAATTACAGCTAAGGAAAAACCTACAGAAAAATTAATAAAATGTTATAGTTTAAATGAAAATGGATTTTTATTATTTAAAGATAAACTATATGTGCCTAATGTGCCTAAGGTTAAGTTGTTAATTCTGGACAAAATCCATAAAACACCTTACTCAGGACATCCAGGTTACCAAAAGACTGTAACCATGCTAAGAAAATAATATTTTTGGCCTAATATGAAATCTGAAGTAGCTGAATACATTGCTAGATGTTTGGACTATCAACAAGTGAAAACTGAACACCAACATCCAGTTGGTTTGCTACAACCTTTACCTATTCCTAGCTGGAAATGGGAAGTGATTAGCTTAGATTTTATTACTGGACTACCCAGAAATCAGAATCAAAATGATTCTATTATGGTGGTGGTTGACAAGTTAAGCAAAGCAGCACATTTCATTCCTATCAAAACTACTTACAAGGCTGCCAATATAGCTGATATATTTTTAAAGCAGATTTTTCGGTTACATGGAGTACCAAAAGTTATAAATTCAGACAGGGATCCTAAATTCACAGGAAATTTTTGGAAGTCCTTGTTTAAGGGATTAAATACAACGTTGAATTTCAGTACCTCCTTCCATCCTCAAACAGATGGACAAACTGAAAGAGTGAATTAGGTGCTGGAGGATTTATTAGGGATGTATGTTAAAGATCACCCAGGTAAGTGGAAAGACTACTTACATCTAGCAGAGTTTGCATACAATAATAACTATCAGTCATCAGCTAAGTTTAGTCCATTTGAAATTTTGTATGGACGTAAATGCAACACTCCTATCTCTTGGAATAATCTAGTAGATAGATTGGTGTTGGGACTAGAATTATTGAAGGAAATGGAGGAAATTGTGAAACAAGTGCAGGAAAATTTGAAGGTGGCACAGGATCGGAAAAAGGACCAAGCAGATTTGAAAAGAAATCCCAAGGAGTTCCAGGTAGGTGACCATGTATTTATAAAGGTAAGGCCAAAGAAAATCTCTCTAAGACTGGGGAGTTGTGCAAAGTTAGCACCACATTACTGTGGTCCGTTTGAAATTTTATCTAGAATTGGGCAAGTTGCATACCAGCTAGCATTACTACGTAACTTGAAAGTACATAATTTTTTTCATATCTCTGTTTGGAAGAAGTATGTTCATGATGCTACTCATGTTGTTGATTGGAATGTTGTGCAGGTGGAACCAGAAGGAGAAATTCTGGTGGAAATGGACTGTATCCTCGGGAGGAGGGAAATTAATCTGCAGAACCGCACCCTTGGATAGGTGAAGGTGCAATGGAAGCACCTTAGTCCTGAAGAGGCGACCTGGGAACTAGAAATTAAGATGCGGGAATCGTTTCCAAATGTGTTCCAGGAGACTACAGAGGATAAATAATAAGTAACATCGAGGACGATGTTACATTTTAAGGGGGTGTGTATGTCACATACCCCAATTTTGTAAAATAATGTTAATTATTTTAATTAGATTTCCTAAGAAATTATGTTAAATTTAATGCTAAGTAGGAACTGATGACTCATCAGAGTCAAAAGAAGTGGAATGTAATTCTCAATATTTTATTATCAATAAATAAAAAGTGGAGACAACAGCTTGGGAGAGTTGTTAATAAGAGTGTTACTGCTCAAACTGGTGGAGGAACTAGGTGAAGTGCAAAATACAAGTGGAAGTATACTCAAACGCTTCCTATGTTGCAGGTGGCAACTTCCCTACATTTGCGGTCATGATCCCCCAAGAAAGTGGGATCAGAGCAGGTGGCTCAATAAATGACAAATAACCCAAAAAGACCTAGGCAATCTTTTAAAAGTACCCAATGAAGAGAGCTGAGGTTGCTCAGATATTTTCAGGAGAAGCATCATTCAGGAGGAATGCACTTTAGGAAATTCATTGGGAAAAAGGGAAAAACTGTAAGGAAGGTGTTTTGAGAGATAATCTGCAGTAACTTGGTCTGATACAGCTTGTTAGCTGAGGGAATTTACTGATAAGTTCATGATTAGTATTGAGTTTGAATACTGGTACTTGATTATTGTTGCACCTAGTTCCAGCCAGGGAGACCAGAGCAAGCTCGGGGGTCCTGAGGAGTCATTGTTTGAGTGCTCTCCAGGAGTTGGTAGGGAGGAACAACCTCCCATTGTTGTTATCGTCCAAGCTCAAGAACAGGTTATGCCATCTAATAATATTTGTTTTAATATCTGTGTATGATTGAATGTTATGTTTGTAGCTTATGATGTAAAGATTTAGATGGTTTAGTAATGAAGTTGTTCTTATTTTGTTTAGTAACATAATCTTTTGATAAGAAATAAAACCCCACCTGTGTTTTTCCTCATCTGGAGTGATCCAAACCGTACTCTAGCATAGGGGTGAAATTATAAATAAAGATAGTCTGATAAAAATACATAATAGTATGTTAATGGAATTATAGATTATTTTCTTTTATTAATCAGAAGAAATATCTTTTGTATCAGAAGTAGTGTTAAATCTGGATTGAAACTGTCAGTTTATTAGAAACAGAGAAATAACTATATTATTTATCGACAGTAGTATGTGTGGGTAGATTAAACAGTTTTGTTACAGTATTTACCTTCAGTAATTATATGGCTTATTTGAATTCAAGAAAAGAGTACAATAGTTAAATTAGAGTAGATTTAAGCTAGATAAAGATGCTTTACAACTTTACAGTCTACATCATTCCAGTTTTTAACTACTGCTTGTATAATAATCAAATTGAAAGAAAGAATAGCTAGAATCTTGATTTACTTCTACAGATAGTCTAGTTGGCATCAGAATCTATTTATGGATAGTAATGTATGTCATTCATTCATTTTTGTTCTTTCTAGCTAAGCATAAACAAAAAAATATACAACTGCCAATCTATACTTTTTAAGTTTTCGATAAACATAGTACTTAGTTAGTTCTTTTTTCTTTATTTCATAAATATTGACATTATAATATAAACAAGATATTCTAGAACACAGAGAGTACCTTCTATAAATTTTTAGTGCAGTAAGTAAAGAAAACAATAATAAAATATTATCTTATTTTATGATTAAAGATAAATACGAACAAGGGTAATAAATATATAATTAAAAGATCAGTATTAAGATGTAGATAAGTAATGTTTATTTCATCAAAGTAAACAGTAAACAAAACATAAGTTCTGTATTCAAAAGCTGTATCAAATAGATACAGAAGTATTCCAGTAAAAACATAAGTTATTATATACCGAAGGGTAACATTTATATAACAATGTTACAATTATTTTAAATTAGGTAAAATAATATAAAAGTAATATACATGAAACCCTAGTAATACTTTATAAAAATATTATGGGTAAAAATCAAGTACATTAATGCGCGGAATATAACTAACAGAGTGACAATATACTCAACTTATCGAGCTTAACCAAATATTATATAAAATAATTAATAACCTCATAAGTTACAGAGGTATTTTATAATTCCAAGGTAATTATAAAGAAGCTGTAAATATCTTCTCTATTGTTGAGCTTAAATAATATATTTATAACATAAATAAAACAAATTAATTTCAGTACTGTACTGTAAACAAAAGATATTTTCAAGAAGAGTGTATAGACAGCTTTACATTTTTAAGTTTAGGGTAAAACCCTACCAAAATCAAAGTATACAGTGGAGGTAATTAAAGGAAAGAGTCTAACTCCTTTATGCCTGTCGGCTTTATTTAAGATCTACAAAGTAAGGATTTTACAGCCTGTACAGCTTTGACATATATATATGAATTACACAGTATTCAAATGAAACCAAAAAATCACAGTCTCGGCTTTAGCCGAAGATCCCATACTAAAATGAAGGGATAACCTCTTAAACAAACATCGAATGGGTCCTTTTATCTGAACCAAGGAAATCGCGAGGTTTTCAGGTCATGAAGACCAACCCATGACTGTCCCCAAGGGACCAACAAGGAGGAAGATGCCATGGTTAAACCAAGCTTACCGTAAGCAGCCAATCGTCGCGGTCTCACACCTTCCACGCCGAGGAGGACAGGTCGACCCTGTTAAGAAGGAAGAGCGATAATATTAAAAACTTTGTAACAATATAAACCACTGTTTAAGTAAATCGTTTTGGAAATATGACGAAGGGTTAAACTATGTATCTTACCTCAAAAATTAATGGAAATATGACCACCGAAGAGCAGCAAAAGAACCACTAGCACGAAGAAAAGGAAACCCTTCATCTACAGGAAAGGAGGAAGATCCTGCTATCACTATAAGCAACCAACCATGACTAAGAACGACAACAACAAATGTAGCAGATATTTAGGCTCGGGTCATCACTTCATACTCTATTAAAGACATTGCATGGCGATGAAACCCTATGCCTAGTAGCCTGGAATCGAAGGGCCATGACTCTTATGCCAAGCCAAAGAAGCAGGGACTCTCTATAGTTTAAGAGTTCGGGACGGAGCATGTAAACTGGTGAAACCCTGAAGAAAAATCACTGACCTTCGCTCAAGTAAACAAACTTTTGGAACAACACTTCTTAACAATGCTTTGGACGATCCCACGAGGAGTATAACCAACAGAAAGACGACTAGCAGATAGTGCAAGCGACGGAGCGGACATGAAGGTTTTTGTAGAGCGGCTGAAGGCCTGAAGGCGACGAAGGAATGTCAAACTAGGGTTCAAGACTGCCCTTAAAACCTCCAACACTTGGATACAACAAGGCCACGTTGACAGTTTAATAATTGGCATGCAGTGGGTAGAAACATTAGAGTTTACGGAGAGCAAATATCCCAATAATTCGTAATCCAAATCATGCATGGGAAGGTTCTACAAGGTTCGTGCACCAAATGTCAACCAGCATGCGCATTGTAAAGTTCCAATCAAGTAAACCTTAGAACGATGAGTGTGATACATTTATAATGTGGATCTTTACCATTACGTGACTTAGAACTTATATATATGGTAAAGGGGGCCTAAAAGCTTAGTTTGTAAAGAATAGAGCAAGGTAGACATTAGTTTTATCATGGCGCAATCCTTTTTATAAACCTTCCTCTCTATACTATGTAAAGGTACTTACCATAGTTCATAAATGTAAGTAAAAGAGAGATTTCTGTTTATAAAGCTTATAGAACTTTAAAAGAAGTTAAGCTATAAACTGATCATGAACATGGTTTATTCTTTAAACCTCTTGTTTTCACACTTTGCACCTTCTCTATACAATGTAAAGTATTAGCTCAATCAATAACTATAATTCCATACTGAATGTATACTATAGGATGATATAAAGGAAGTTATAGAATCATCCTATGATAATTGTGTTTTTATCATAGTTAATCTCATTTGCTTGATGGTATAATTATTAAACTAATAAAGTTTATAATTGAGTATAGTAAGTCTAAGAATGTTAAAGAAGCTTGGCATCTAACTATTAACGATATTTTGTCTTTAAAATAGATAATAGATCCCAAGCAAATTATGTGCAGAGCATTTCAACTTATTAACCACTAAGGTAAACCTTTTAAAGGTAGCTTGTATTAAAGTGGTAACCCCTTTTAACTTCGAAGTAATGGAAAGGGAAGCGGTGTTATACAAACTCTTTATCAAATTTACATTGTGCAGTAGCCAAGTCAACCATGACATAAATTAGTAAATTTGTAAAATGTGAATTAGACCAACGATTATATAACACTACCATTCTTATGATGCTTGTAAAGAAATATTTAAGGCTTTTTACACTTGACGACTATGATAGAAATTTATTAATTCAGTAAACATTAAGAACTATAAATTTACACCTGCTAGAAAAAGGGCAACTGTAGCCATTACTAACAGAACTAAATCTCATTCCTTAGCTTTTTAAATAGGAAGACAGTTTAATGATTTACCTCGATAAGCCTTGGAAATTTTACTAGTTTTTTATATTCTCTACTGAGTTTTTATTTGTGCAACGAGCTTATATCAAAATGCTTTAGAATAAACGACAAGAAGCATCTGAACTTGTTACCTGCAAGTCTGTAAGCACAGAAAAATTTCTACGTTAGCTCGAAAGCTAAGTAAGCCCCGAATTTTCATGACATTCCCACCTTGTGGTCGCAATGAGAAAACAAGTGAGTAAACTGAAAGAAATTGTTCTGTAAAGTTAAACATAATCAAATAAATAAATCAAATAATGAATTCAGTAACATATAACTAATTAAACAATTAGTGACTGCATTTATGAAAATAATATGCATTTAAAAATTTTAAATTTTTTGGAAAATTTGGGGTTTTGATATATGAGGTCATCAATGAACAGAAATGGACATCGGTTCTCAATGGTGGTTCTATTCCAAAGCTAATTGTCCACACATTCTTTATGTTCCATCCTTCTTTGAAACCAAAATAATGGTTGATCCACAAGGTCATGAGCTAGGTTGAATGTGGCCCTTTCCCACCAAATTGTGAATTTACCGCTTGATTGCTTTATTTTCCAACAATCAAGTTTTGTGTAGTGCCTTGTTTGTTAGACCAAGATATTGTTGTATTTTGATGAAGCGCATAACTATGTAGTTTTGAGCATCCATGTGCATCCTAGAGAAACTTGGAATAGCCTTCCAATAATTTGTCCAGTTACTTCTTTTGTCTTCGGATCCTTGATTGAAATGCGGTACTCTCTCCTCTAGTCACATGACTAGAAAAGCAAATTTCCTTGAAGCATTGTTGAATCTTTGTTCTTGAACCATTGAAGCGATTGCTAAAGGTGTTGTATTTTTTTTTTCTGATGTCGTGTGTAAGCTTAGCCATTGTTGAACTGCTCAATTCTTAATTAGCAGAGTGCTTGGATTAGCAGTTAAAGAAAATCTCCACAACTCCAATCTAATAGATGTGTTTTATGGCTTGTTGAAAACTATATATTTTTAAGCATGTGGTCTAGGAGTGAAGAGTTGTACATGTGTTTTGGGAATGAATTTCCTATGGGTATTCCATTCCCTTTTATCAACCGTGTTCATTGAATATAAATTGTTTGGAGATAGGTCGATGGTTGCACATGGCATTTCAGCAAGACGAGGACCATCTCCCACAACAACCTTACAAAACCACATAAAGACTACTCTAAGAGAACAACTTCTAGGGAAATAGAATAAATAAAATATGTTGTAAAGTTTAAGTTCTACTTTTGCAACACTCTCTACAGGAACATATCTTAAATAAAATATAGTGGAAACTGACTGTCACTATCATCTATCTTGTAGTAGTGCGAGGGTTACTAGGTTTGATGTTTATTTGTGTTAATCCTAGTTCTATGTCAGCGATATTGTATTATGCCTCCTGAAACTTATCCTGCAAGTATGGGAATATAGCATTTTTGTTCATGATTTCCTATATATCTTCCTTTTGGACAAGTACTCAGTGCCCTTTCATACCATAGAACTGATTATTTGGGTTACCGTTTTGTTTGTGCTTCTAAAGTATAAGATCTTGCAATTTTCTTGGTGCTTTATAAACTCTCTAGCTGGTGTGATGATATTGATTTAATTGGAGGGGAAATTAAATTAATCAGCATAACACTGATTATTTAGGTTACAATCTTTTTTGTGCATGTATAGCATAAGATCTTGTAATTTTATCGGTGCTTTCTAAGTTGTCTATCTAGTGTGATGATATTGATTTAATTTTATGGGTTCATCTCTTCAAATTAAATTTTATAAATAGATGTCTCAAACATATTGTTAATATGCATGGAGCACTTTGAGCTATGAATTTATCAATAACATCATGGGTACTGATCAAGTCTATGGGCAATACTCGAATCTATGGGCATAATTGTGTTGGTGGACTTTTTGATGTATCTGCAGACCTGAATGATCTTAAATTGAGTAGTGCTTAGTTGGATGCTAAGGAGACAATATCATGTTCTTTTCTTCATACTTTTGTTTCAAGGGTCATTCTTCTCTATTTGTATGACCTTTTGATACCATTTATATCACTTTCATTGTTGAAACTTGAAATCACTCATATTTGTTGATTTCTATCTAAAGAGATATATATTGTTTTAAAGTACTTTTCTATTTTTTCTTCTTATTTTAATTAGTACAACTCTTTGTTGATTATTATTGTGTTTTTTCTTGTTCCTTGTTCCTTTTTTATTTGAAGTGGTGGTCTATTTTACACTTTTCTTGTGTAAATTTGTGCATGAAAATATGTTGGAGGTTAATTTGAAAGCCTTATTCTACCAGAAAAGATATGGTAAACGATTGATAATAATTTCAATTAACATTATGGGTTTCCTTGTTTTCGAACCATGTGTGTGCAGTTATGGGTGTTTATTTTGTTGAAAAATAAATTACTATCTTGGACGGAATTGGGAGAAGTTTGCTACACCTTGCTACTTTGATAAGAATGGAGTTTTTCTGTCAAATTTGTGGTCTGGTCCTCCCCTAATCATTTCAACAATAATCTTGGTATGTTTAATGAAATGCATGGGAATAACAAGTCTTAAGAAATGCTAAATCAAGTGCTCTTTTTCCAAGCATCCGTATTTGAAGGTCATGACAAAGCTTGAATCATTTTGTTGTTTTGCAGACTAATACACTACCTGCATTATCTTAGCTCATTGTAAAGTGGAAAAGGGCATAACTTAGACACTAGGAACGCATGGCACACAAAAAAAATGACTGGTTGTTGAAGAATTCATGCAGATTGACCTTGGGGAAAGACCTAATGACATTCTTTGGAGGTTATTTTTCAATTCTTCAGTCTACCAGAGGTTTGTCTTTGAGATGAGAATTTAACCATAACATGTCATTTCTTTGTTTCTGGCTGTTAAATGATGAACTTTGGAAAGCTCTCTTTTACTTATAGAATCATCTTCTTTGGAAGGTTTGCAGATAGATTAGTACTGTATGCACATTCTTGTGTATGTTGGGGTGTGTAAGACTAGAACTTTTATGTAAAAAATTTATGTTTTCATATGAAAACTTAAATCTGATAATGTATTTTTTTGTTTTGATCAAATTGTATTCGAATTTAAGAGGGAAGAATTTCTAATTTTCCAGCATTAGAAGAGTGGGTCTATAAGTTTTGCTGACATACATCTTGCGAAGTATTTGTCCAAAAAATTCAGTGTAGTGAGGTAGATTTTATCGATTTTGTTTGGTATAATACTGCAATCAACATATTGAGAAAGATGGACATAAAAATTTTGGTATGAATTTATATAACTCATACAGTTACTGAGCAGGAGGGTTTCAAGACAGTGGGTTGACAGCTTGTTTTTTACTAAAGTTTGATTTAAAAGAAAAGTTGTTGTTTTAACTACTATATTATGATCTCCGGGTCATTAGAAGTACTCATCTTTGGAATTGAATTCTTGTATATATATTATCAACTTAAATGCTTAAATTTCGATTTCCTTTGAGTGATGCACTAGGGAAGCAGACAAGGGGAGGGTTAAGGCTGAGTTTAATGATTGTCACAATGCTTTATCTGTCATCTTGGGTGATATGAATTAGTATCAAGGCTAACAAGTAACATCCCACTCTTCGAATGATGTGTATTTTTCTTGAAACTAGTCACTTTGTGCTACTAGGCAAGTATATGAATACAACCTCTTGCAAAAGAATGAAAATCCACTCAATGGAACCCAAGACAATCACTTTCTACAATGTGTAGAATTCACCACTAAACAAACATTTGCTACGACATCTGAGAAGAAAGAAAAATTGATGAATACCCAAGTTTGAGGGTTAGGCCTTCTCATATAAGTTATAGCTTATTGTTGTTTGTCAAAATACCTAAAAAACATTTACAGCCCACCCTCGATGAAAATATTTACCTGAGGAAAACTCTGAAAATATTTTTTTTAACTATACAATGCCCCGTCGCATTTTCGATGACTTATGGATACGTCCGACAAGGTTGCCAATGTTTCGACAAGAGAAATATTAGGACCACTGATGAGAACTCATCACAAATTTGACACCATCTCGTTTATTTTTCAACGACCTGTGGCCTCGTCTGACAAGGTCGCCATAGATCGAACAAGCGAGACCGTCGGACAACCGACGATAGAGCGTCAAAAATTTGACAAACCATTCCTCTAATTTGATGACTCAATGGTGAAATATTTTTCTTTAGTACGTTGCAAAATTGATGGGTATTGGCTTGTCGTCGAATATCTGACGTTATGCCACTGAGGACAAAAAAAATGAGGTTGTCGACTAACCGAGAGGGTATTGTCGAATTTCAGACATGTCAGCTGTCAGATTTTGGGATGAAATTCTATTGTGATCACAAGTGCAAGCCGGATTTCTCTTGTGGGATATATTCATGTGGGAAGGTTCTTAAGCTCCACCATATCACATTCTTTTGGAATATCATCATTAGGAGAAGGTGCAACTTACTTCATCGATTATCCAGCTCTAGGAGCTACAACTTTCTAGACTTTTGTCTTCATCAAAGATTGCATCCTTCATGATCAATATTTAGGCTTGGTATACCTATGAATATCTTTCTCACATGTGGTAGGGATTTGATAGTTTTATGTGAGAAAGCCATCTATGATCATGTAGAATCATGGATCAAGGCTGCTTCTAAGTGACCTCACAGTTCACATAGTCCACCCTCTAGTGACATATACATATTCTAGAGAACATATTCTTCAAATTCTATTTTTTCTAACTTCCTGGGAGGTTCTTCTTCTTCTTCTTCTTCTTTTGCTAAGTTAGAATTATGTCTTTTGTTATTCTTCATCTTACATTCTTCTTTCTTTGTCCGACGATTTCTAAAAATGTGTCCTATCTTATCACAATGGAAACATTGATAAGAGGAGAAAACTTTCTTCTTTTAATCTCATTTTTTATTCTTTTGAAACTTCTTAGGAGGATAAGACCGCTTATGAGTTTCCTTCTTGAGCTGATGCTTTCATTTTCTTCTTATAATATGAGTCATTAGATCATGGTCATCTCCTCTAAGTAGTGCTTCTTAGTTAGTTACTACTGTAGCTTCTTCTTGAACACACTCTTCCCATAGGATACCAAACTTTAGGTCATTTCCTTCCTTAAATAGATTGTCTAGATGAAGGAGTCCCATGGTTTAGTAAGGCTATTGAGAGCGGTCATTACTAGTTCAATTTCATCTATATTGTCTTCAATTGCTTCTAGTTTTTCGTTGAATTGAGACACCCTTGTGAATTATTCATGAATAGATTCACCCTTGCTCATCTTTGTAATTTGGAGTTGGGATATCAAGTTCATCTTCCAGTTGATGTTTCTTCCTTCATACATTCTTGATAAGGCATCAAACATCTCCTTAGGTGTATTCTTAGAGGATAATTAAGGATTCAAGTGATCCTTGATTGAATCAGCTATGATGATATTACCCTAATCATATATTTATTGTACATTTCTTTTCCTGCATCTTCTTCGAGCTCCGACATAAATCCCTTGATAAAATTTGCAACATCATTGTCTTCTAGAATCAGTCCTATTATGTGCTTCCAAGCACGAAATTTTTTTATTCATTCCAACTTTTCACCAAGCTTAGTGAAAAATGTAGTCACCAAAATACGTGCTTGACTAAGGTGGGTATGATGGTACAATCAGTTTCTGAAGAATACAAATTCTAACCCTTGAAACTGGACTTGCAAGATCGTGGAGTGCAGTTTCTTGTTATGTTTTTGGTTTTCTGGTTTTCTAGATTCAAGCCAAACTAGGGCTCGACTTTCTAGAGGTTATCCTCATTGGAAAAATTCGACCCTAGTTCCAAAATATGCACTTAGGAGGGGCATAATTCCCTATGTCACTTGTAATAAAAAATTCGACTTTGTAACAAAACACTAATTTCCTTGTCTGGGGAAGGAGAGAGATTTGCCTCATGAAATCTGCTATTTTCTGGCTAGCTCAGAATCCATGTCAATTTTTCTAGATGTTTTCATAGCTTAAGTCCTAACTTGATTAGTATTTAATACATTTTCATAATAACAACATAAAGAGTATCATTGAAAGAAACACAATCATAAGGTACACAACAATTTACCTTGGGAAACCCTAAAGGGTAAAACCCAACAAAAAATACTCACAATATATTACCAGTATGAAATGAACAAAGAACAAGGTCTCACCAAGTGAGAGACCAAACCCCAAATCATAAGAGCTAAAACACCAAAGACACTCCTTCTTTCTCTCTCTTGTGTAGTACAAGTGTGTATAAATTAGGGATAGCACCCCCCTATTTAAACTAGTTCCCCAATTGACATTTTAACTAAATGGGCCGACCTACCTAGGTATACTTCACAATAATAATTATAATAATCTTTTCTGGGTGCTATTGACCTGACTTATAACCGAGGGTTTACCTCATGACATTTACATGACCTTTTACATCAGTAACATCTCCTGAAGGAGGAATAATAATAATGTGAATTACAAGTAGAATATTCTTTGAAGTTACATTATTTCAACACATGCCTCACCTCTCTTAATGTTCTCATAGTACCATCATATATCTTAATTTTCATACTACCTATCCCAATAATTTTATAGAAAAAGTCATTTTTCATAAAGACTGCACCATCTTTAATTGGTTAGTAGGTAGAGAACCAAATTTTGTAACGACAAATATGTTGAGAGGAGAAAGAGTCTAAAAAACAATCACGTTGATAATGTGAAACATTAGAAACACACGATACCTCATCTATCATTCCTAAGCTTTCCTATGCTGCATTTTATTCATTCTTGGAGTGCTCTTTGGATGAGTATTCTTTGGATTGTGTTTTCAAGCAATAATTTTTCATATGGCCCATTTTTTTACAATACCAACACTTTGGCTTCCACTTCTTAAATCATAGTTTAGATGTGGAAGCATTTCTCGAATTATTTCCATGTTCTCTGGACCGACTGCTAGTGGTTGTTCTTACTGTTGTTTATTGTTTCAAATCATTTGATCTGTGCAACACTTCACATAAGAGTGCTCCAATAACATTGTTATAGTCAAATACTTTGAATTGATAAGCTGTATAGAGGTGATAAGATGGTTTCAGGAATCAGGAAGTGTACAAAGTAATGTAATTGTCTTCTCTTCTTCACCGAAGTTTTCACTCAAACTGGTTAATTGACAAATCAGATCATTAACAATATTTAATTGATCAGGGATTTTCTTACCTTCATCCAATTGTAGGGAATATAGTTTTTTCTTCAAGAAGATCATGTTTGTGAAGGATATTGTCATATAGAGGCTTTCAATACTATTCCATAAGCCATTCGTTGATTCTTCTCCAAGAGTGTTGAACATAACTTTGTCGGCCATGCACAACCAGATGGTGCTAAGGAATTTTGAATCTATCTCATCCCATTCATCATGTCACATATCAATGGGTTTCTTCGATTTTCCTGTGAATGCTTTCTGCACTCCTTGTTGGACCAATAGATCTCTCATCTCTAGTTTCCAAAGCTCGAAATTAATCTTTCCATTAAAATTATCAAGCTCTAATTTGCCACTCAACACCTTTTCCATATCTCAAACAACCAAATCAAGACTTATGACACAAAGATTTTAAGTAGTTGATCAAATGTTTATTAAAAAGTAATTCCAAAATGAGTAAGGAATTAATAATTTTTTTATATCAAATAATATATTAAATAAGAAAACTTTATAAAAAACTTATAAAACCATATTTTATCCCCCTCTACAAGAAGAAGGGGGTGCAAAAATTTGGATGTATTGCTTTGCTTCAAGAAAACTCAATGCTTGACTTTGTAGCTTCTACTCAAATCTTAGATAACCTATGCTTGGATATTCTCTTCTGTGTGGCTTTGATACCACTTGTTGAATACATGCTTTGATACCACTTGTTGAATACAGAAGCTAAATAAATAAAGATAACATAACATATTAGCAATCACACAATTTTGACACAAATATTTTGCATGGTAAAACTCTTGAAACAAGAACATACATCGTGCAAGTAGTATTAGTATTCTTATTACTCACGATTGGAGATTACAATAACAAAAAAAAAAAAAAATTACAATCATTCCTCCATTCACTCTCTAAATAATGATTTTGCCTCTAGAGAGTTACATAGATTTATAGCTCTTGTTGCATTGTTACATAAATTTTCTTAATTATGATTTCTAACTTTTACCTTATGTCAACTAAAGTCATAATATTAAAGATGGCATAATCCAAAGCAACACGAATTTGTTGTCACATTATCCAACAACAAATTTTATTTTTGGTCAAATTTTATTTTTATTTTATCAAATTAAAAATATTAACTTAATTATTTGTAAAGTTATCTCCAATTTTGATTTTAAAGAGGGACATCGACAATGATTCATGACTTTATGCTTTTCGAAATTTCTAATCATTGCTTTTCATATTTTTTTTTTTCCAAAGAAAAAATTCGTAAATATATTATTCACTTTCAGTAGATGGTCCAAAAGGTCCATTGTACAAAATAATCCAACTAAAAGTTGTCATTACATCGATATTTGCCTCAAGAGGAGTACACAATATCTAAACAGATCATATAGATTACCAACTGTTTAAAGTTGTTATAACAATCAGAAAATACCTCATAAAAAGCATTACAGTTCATCAATCATCAAGTCTGATCTTAGCAGACTTTTTTTCATCATTCCTGATAAATCAGGTCAGATATGAGAAAAAAATATAGATGGTGATCATAAGCATTGTAACCCAGAGCATCATTAGCTGGCTAATAGACTCTGTAGGCATATGGTTTTGTAATGTGCTGGTAGTTTTTGTAATGTGCTGGAAAAAGACACAGCATCAATAAAATTTGGCATCCAAGCCATCCACTGAGAATTTTCATATCCAAATCAGCAAATAAAATGAGTCCTATACAGCCCACAGGTCATGCTCTCGGAAATATGCTTATAATCACCTATGAAACATAAATCAGCCGTAGCATCATATATCCATAGTATCCATCATAGTCCATCATGAGATCCATCATAGTTCAGCAAGTTATCCATCAAAAAATCCATAATCATAGTTCAAAATGAAATCCATCAAAAAACCAGATAATCCCAAGCATATAGCCTCCAATCCAGCATGTAAATCATAAAGCCTTGCAAGAAATACATGCTCACATAACCTGTTTAAAAAACCTGAAAAGTTTCCACCAATGAAGAACCTCTCTGTTCACCTATAATCCAAGTATCTAATATATATAAGTATCTAATATACTAGACACAATCATATGATCACGAGAGTATGGCTGGTAATAAGAACTACTTCCTACCTCTTACTTATCTTGATTGTGTTATTTACATTAAATATGTAATCAAAATCTTTAGCTATTGAATAGTTACAATAATTTATCTTAATTTACTAAAATAACTTATGAAACTTAGGAATTGGCCACACAAATCACACTATTTAAACAAGTATATAAGATATTAATTTACTAAAATATTAATAATTTGCTTACCTTTACCGAAAGTTTATTATCCCATCCAAATGATTTAAAAGTACCCCTTTTCTTGGTGAAATATTAAAGTCAGTAATTGCTATTTTAAACTAATGAAGGAAATGTCATCTCCCATTTTCATTTTTATAATGTAGTGATGGTTATATTATACTAATTCATTCCCCTTACACCCTGAATTAGGAAAAGAGGTTGAATTCACGAAAACAAAGAAGACGCCCAAACGGCTTGGTCAACCGAAAAACAGGAGCATATATTTTGATTATGGCTGAACACACGTTTGTTACTTGCATCTCTTTGGCCTTTATACGAGGAGTAGTTCATTGATATCGACATAGCCCTGAAATTGCAGAAAGTTCAAGAAGTAATACTGCACAGCTCATAACGATGACAACAATGATAACGAGGAGAGCAGAAGAGAAGGGCAATGCCGGCAGCGATGAGAGAATTTGGTTCCAGTTTCCACTAGCTAATCCAAGCAAAGATAAGCTCTGTGAAGACAGAGAGAATTCAAGCAGAGAAGGGAAAAATAAGTCTGCTCAACGGCTTCCAATAAACGAAAGCAGACCATTGGAGACAATATCGCATGAAGAAGAACCGAGGGATTTATTCATCTTCAGATCGATTCAGAACCGAAACCAAGAACAAGACGAAAACGAAAAATACGCCAGTATAACGGAACTCCTTGGAAATCAAGAAAGGCGGAGGAAAATAGTTGAAGCATTAAAAAAGGGCCAACCAGAAAGAAACCTAGTGCTGGAGATTCAAGAACTTGTAGGGCAGTGCACGGACGAAGAAGTAAATTTTGTCGTCAAGGATCTTTATGGTATTGACTACTACGAAAGAATTCTTATATTTGTAGAGAAAATGCCCGGAAGAATGTTCGATGGTAACAAATGGGGAAGGACCGATGTAGGGTTGGTGACTGCTGGTATGGTATATGCATTCGAGGCCCGGGAACCCGAAACGATAAGACTCCGAAGTCAGAACATTCAATGTCGCCAGCAGGGAAGTATATCGAATTTCTGTAATAGAGATGAGCAGCTTTTAAGCCACCCTTCCAAAGAAAAATATGGTTATCTGCCACAGTTTCACAAAGAAGTTGACGATAGCACCATGGCCGGTGTTTTCGGAAGCAGAGAGGAAGTCGAAGGATTTTTAGTAGGAGGAAGAGAGAAGCTGCAAGAGATCCGTTGGGAGCTGGGTTCGCGTTTGATCCGTTCTCTTCGTCCAGACGAAACGCATGAGAAAGAAGCTATTGATGGCCCAGTCTTATCCGCAAGCAAAAGCCCTTCTTGTGAGAGGAAGAAGTTATTGACATTGTGGGGTGTTGAAATTTTTGAAGAAGATTGAATTAAACACAGTCTTATCCGCAAGCCAAATCCCTTCTTGTGAGAGGAAGAAGTGATTGACATTGTGGGGTTATTGAAATTTTTGAAGAAGATTGAATTGAACAGTCTGATGGATTTGGAATCTTCGAAGCCGAAGTGTGCTGAAGCGCAAGAACATTTAAACAGCTCCAATTAAATTTGGAATGTAAAATTTCTTAGGTCTTTTTCTGTTCAAGAAGATTTTATTTCTGTGTAAGCATGGTTGCAATATTGCTTACGAACCTTACATGTATTCGAATTTGATAGCATACAAACTTTCTTGATTCTTTTTCTGTTCAACCAGATTTCATTTCTGTCTAACCATGGTTGTAAGACTGCTTACGAACCTTACATGTATTTTAATTAGATGTCATGTAAAAATTTTTGGTTCTTTTTCTGTTCAAGCAGATTTCATTTCTGTGTAACAAATATGGTTGTGAGATTGCTTACGAACCTTACGTGTATTTGAATTTGATGGCATGCAAAATATCTTGGTTCTTTTTACGTTCAAGCAGATTTCATTTGTGTGTAACCAGATTGCTTACGAACCTTCTAGGGATTTGAATTTGATGGCATGTAAATTTTCTTGGTTCTTTTTAATTTCTGTTCAAGCAGATTTCATTTCTGTGTAACTATGGTTGTCAGATTGGTTACGAACCTTACATGTATTTGAATTTAATGGCTATGTAAAATTTGTTTCTTCTTTTTCTGTTCAATCAGATTTCATTTCTGCGTAACCATGGCTGTGAGATTACTTACGAACCTTATATGTATTTCAATTTGATGGTCCATTGTAATATGGCCAAATGTATGATTATAAATGAAAATGAGGATTTTTCTTTTTAATATCTCTATTTCCATGCTAGAAGATAGCAGATGGTTACGCTTGGCTTTCACTTATCTAAAATTATTTCATGAAAGTTACGAGCTTCCACTGAACGAATAAAATAATACTCCGCAATTGAAAGCGAGTATGGTTGATAATGAACGCATTTCAACGAGTAAAACCAATCTTCAAATTAAGAAAGAAATGAGAGAGTAAGAAAGAAACGACTCAAAAAGCTTTTGTTGGTAGATCGCTGCCCATGAAACGACTGAAAAAGTTGTTGGCAGATCCCGGGCCATGATAACATTGTGACAAGATGCATGGCCTGCGGCCATGCTGATTTGTGTGAGAAAAGATTCAAGATCGAGAAAGTGTTTAGTCAATGAGATAACATTTTATCTAGAAAACGTTAAAGTATTATGTGTCTCTTTTACACTTTCATAGTTTGCACTACAGTTTTTAAAGACTTGGCAGTGATATATAGAAAACATAGTGCATGTAGATGGTTCCAGTAAAGAAAATGGGATATGTGGGGATCTCTATGTTTTTGGATTTAGGTAGAGTAGACATAGTTTTCAGATATAACACCGAAAATTGTGTTGAGTAATCTATTCAATATCAAATAATGTTATATTTATACATCAATTTTCCCCTGAACATATTATCTTAGCACACTAACAAGTTATTTAGTGAATATTTCAACCATACAGTCAAATCCGAGTTAACTAGTGGAGTATACTTACCAATTAGATGAAATATTAGACATCGAATTATTAGCTGAGTAGGAATATGCAGAGAGATCTATGTTTTGGATGTATGGAAAAAAACTGTTGAGTAATCTATTGAATATATAAAATAATGTTACGGATTCATGCTTCAATAATGTTAAGGATTCATACTTCAATTTTTCCCTCTAGATAGACTCTATTATCTTAGCACACTAATAAGTTATTTAAGAAATATTTTCATACTAAAATATGAGCTATCTGGTTGGAGATTTATTATTTTTCTTCTCGGACAAAATCAAATATCACATGGTGATTTATGAAATAAGCAGGAGTTTATAATTTCAACACTCTCCTTTAATTAGTCCATGTCTCAATCTTCATTGAGGAAGGTATTCATCATCATCTTTTACTAGTATCATGGATCAGATGTTTTACTATGAATCAAAGAGCCTCCCCCATTAGCAAAGTCCAACATGTTACTTGATTTTAAAAATTGTTATGTCAAAACAAAAATATTTATCCTAGAAAATAAGAATACTTATTCATCTATTTCACATAGACTTCTCATTCAATCCAGTGAAATTGACCGAAACAAGCATCACCTATTTATATACATCATGTTGAAAACCTAATAACCCATGATGTCAGACTTCTCCCCACAAGTAGGGCTCGACTATTTGAGAGACTCAAAATAAAATTCTAATAATACTTATATGACTAAACTATATTAATTTAATAATTTCAATTGTATCACTCTAAGACATAGACATTGTTCCCCCACAAAATAAATAGATTCCAATATATATTCTATCTTAAAGTCCATTATTAAGTGTATAGATAAAAGAACGTTATATCTACAATATTGTATTAACTTAATCCATCATTCCAAAGTTATATACAATTAATAATACTATAAATTTTTAAACTTTCTTATATAAACTTAAATTTACTAATGTAACTCATATTATATTATTCATTGTTTATCTTTTAACTTTGTTTAAGTCGATAGATATGTCTATATATTGTAGAATTTTGGGTGCACAACTATTTATGTTTTTTCATCTACCAATGAAAATAAGACAAGTATAGTGTCCAAATTGATTTTATACGCATCCTCTCCAGATTAAACAAGAATGAGACAAGTGTACTCTCGAGATTGATTCCAAAATTAAGAATTCAAATTTTCAAAAAAATAAGAAATAGCTTAATTAACATGTGATAAGTAGAGTTAATGATAGCTCTAAAATTATACTAGCTTAACTCCATCTGTTATTAGATACAACTATTAAGTTAACTCCAATGATTGTAGAGCTATTAGCTTAACTTTAACTTTAATTAGAGTTATATTGGATAACTATTACATATAACTATTAGCTTAACTTCAATGATTTTACAACTATTAGTTTAACTTCAACTCTAATCACTTAACGCTTAGTTCAACTGCAATTGGTATCTAGGAGTCTAGCTAATGTGCACTCATGTATGAGTCGAACTCCTTATAATCCTAATAATCTCCTCCAAACTCCTAATTAACTATTGCATGTGGTTGTTGGGAATCTAGCTAATATACAGTTAGTTTTTTATTATTTGTAAAGGAGGCTAGTCTAACTCATAATTAACAATTTCAAAAAAATAAACAATAACTTAGTTAACATCTGATAAGTACAATACTCCAGTTTCAACTATTAGACTATTAGATGCAACTATTCAATTATTATCTTAAATACATTCTTGATATAACTATTAGCTTAACTTCAACTCCAATCATGAATTTTACTTGAATTGCAATTGTCAGTATATTAAGTTTTAAATTAACTATTAGATACACCTGTTAGCTTAATTCCAATGATTCTACCAATATTAGTGTATCTTCAACTCTAATCACAATTATATTGGATAAATATTATATTAACTCCAATTTCATTCTAGAACTATTAGATAACTTTAACTCTAATTGTTGTTATATATTGGATATAACTATTACATAATTATTATATTATTCCAATAGTGATACTATTAAATTAAATTTAGATGAACTCCACCTCTAAGCATGAGAAGTTTGCCAAGATTGCATTGAAACCATGCATCAAGAACAATCACTTAGGTGATATGATGCTTATGTGACAATTGAACTCCATGTAGCAAATGGGAGTGGATTTAATGTGGATAAGGGTTAGTTTAAGCTTTATATTAACTTTTAAATTAACTATTAGATACAACTCTTAGCTTAACTCCAATGATGATACAACTATGAGCCTAACTTCAACTAATAAGCTCATTGTTGAAGTTAGGTTCATAGTTGTATCATCATTGGAGTTAAGCTAATAGTTGTATCTAATAGTTAATTTAAAAGTTAATATAAATCTTAGACTAAGCCTTATCGACGGATTAGAGTTGAAGTCAAGCTAATAGTTGTAGAATCATTTGAGTTAATCTAATATTTATCCAATATAACTGTGATTATAGTTGAATTTAGACTAATAATTGTACAATCATTGGAGTTAAGCTAATAGTTGTATCCAATAGTTAATTTAAAAGTTAATATATCGGCAATTGCAATTCAATTAAAAGTCATGATTGGAGTTGAAGTTAAGATAATAGTTGCATCATCAATGTATTTAAGCTAATAATTGAATAATTGTATCTAATAATCTAATAGTTGAAGATGAAGTTTGTTTTTTCCAACTATACTAAGTTACTTTTTATTTTCTTGAAATTGTTAATTATGAGTTAGACTAACCTCCTTTAAAAAGAATCAAAAGCTTAAATAAAACTCCTAGATGCAACTAAGCCTTAAGTGATTAGAGTTGAAACTAAGCTAATAGTTGTAGAATTATCATCATTCAATTGAAAAAATATCTATATATACAACCATATTCTTCCTCAAATCAAATATTAACCATAAATTATAAATAATCACATGCTCATGATTCAACTTATCACAATCTATAAAGTAATCTAATGATTATGTCTCGTATGCATTACAATATCACCGTAAGTGTTATGATATATAATATTATTGTGACACATTAATTAATTAATTAATAATGTCTTTATATTTGGATTTGATTGTAATTAATAATATTTATTTAAATAATTAAATAATTATAATATTATAATCAATTAAAATATCAATTTATCAATATTAATAATAATTACTATTAACAATAATTAATAATAGTATAATAATGCCCGCATGGGTGTGGCTCATTGGCGGTTCGGTTGTTATGAAGTTACTTGTTGTAAATTGAAGGTCATGGGATGAATCCCACTAGGGTTTACCTTTGTCCCATGTCTTGCGGCGCATGTGGGGCACCTAGGATTATAGTGCATGGGTAGCATATTAGTTTATTATTATTTTGGAGATATGCATATGTCCCCTCCTTTATTTCCATAGGCATAAATTACGCACATAATTTTTTATATTAATGTTTTTCCCTATAGTATATGTCTAATTTAGAGCTATTTAGTAATCGATACATTAATTTTATGTAGTTGTTGCTAGGGAAACATTTATATGTTAGCATATTAGTTTACTATTATTTTGGAGATATGCATATGCCCCCTCCTTTATTTCTATAGGCATAAATTATGCACATCATTTTTTATATTAATGTTTTTCCCTATAATATATGTCTAATTTAGAGCTATCAAGTAATCGACACATTAATTTTATGTGGTTGTTGCTAGGGAAACATTTATATATGTTTCTTCCCTGCAAAGTTCAACTAACTGCAATACAATTAATCAATTTAAATTTAATATTTAATATTTAAATACTATTACACCTATAACTTTTAATAAAACCATTCTTCCATCATCCCTTGTAATGCCCAAACTGCTATTCTCATGTATACATTACTATATCCATGCACTAATATTAGTGCACTTTACAATTCATTTATCGTGTAAAAATTATCAGTAATTTTATATATATCTTCAACAACGGACGGGTAACCCATCTCTCAAGAACCATTCTCATTGAATTCAAAATTTGATCTATTAATAGTTCAACTGACCACAATCCGAATATAGTTCATTATCTTTTTAAATGGCAAGACGCCTATTAAAGAAGACCAAACATAAACGAGATCATTAAAAACGGACAACACAAATTGACATGATATCTCTACTGGCTCAGTTCGAAATTACAAGATTTTGCGATCTGTTGGTAAGGTAAGTGCAATTTTAGATCAACATTAGCTACCCAGCACTACCCGACGGGTGACAATAGAGTTATCGAACAGTCAGTTTAACTAAATAGGAAATTATAATTACTATTGATTTGTTGAGATGCACGCTCTTACTGTCTAAGGTTTGACGGTACCCTCTCGAGTTCCAGTGGTAGTCATTGTGGAGTTTGCGGCTGGTAATTCTGCAGTGGTTCAGCACGCTAAGTTTCACCATGGAATTAGTTAATCAGCTGGAAGAGGTTACAACAGCGTCCGTTATTTCCTGAGCTAATTTGTGCATGCTAGGGAGAGGATCTCAGAGCGCCTAAAATGGGAACATGCATATATTCATAAGAGTGGTAGATAAATCTTAAGGATTACTAACAGATTTAATTATGGAGCGTAGAAGCAGCCTCATGTATTCAATTACAAGAGCAGATTTGATTCCCGACCAATCCAAATCGATGATCCCATAAGAGTCTTAGTTATACATACATCGATCTAGCGAACCTATCGAATAAAGAAAATATTGCTTCAACACAAGGGTTATGAGCTTCCATCCTAGTTAATCAACCTATGATTGAAAATTTATCCAACATATATCATTAACCATAATTAACCGGGCCTAGGCTTTTTCTACCATCTTGAGCGTCTCATACTGTTCGAAAGCCTAGACACGCGCGGCACCGACGTAAGCTTGCTAGCTAGGAGAGGCCATCAGCCACATGTTTCACCCAGACTAGGCCTAACCGAAACCAGCCTGACTGAACATTGGCCAGACACCTTAGAGTCGCGCGGATTGTAAAGTGCTCGTTCACCGTAGACGTTGCAACCCAATGCAACGCCACGCAACCATAGTCCATGCAGTCAATCGCATGTTCACCCCTGAGCCAACACTTGAACGACCGACGACGCACTTACCCGTGCCGCAAGCTAAGCCAAAACCAATAGTTGAGGAGGTCTTGAGGTATCATCCTTGCACCCATGACAAGTCTGACCACATGCTAACATAACGATGTGTTCCTGTCCCATCCATCAGCATCATTGTCCTGCCTAGGCATTACCTTGCACTAGCATAATGCTCATCGCATCATCCTCCAATGTGTCCACCAAGTTGACACACGACGCAATGCAAGCCACTTGACTTAACATCATCCTTTGGTCCTCCAAGAAATCCAACATTCTAGCACACCATCTTGACCACCTCCTACGTGATTTGGCCACTAAGGCTACCAAAATCATATAAACTTGTCATGCACTCTTGCTAGTGCATCTCGACACAATCGTCGAGCGCCTTGCCAATGGTGCTTAAATTAAGGTCGTAACATTCTCCCCCACTTATAATTGTTGACGTCCTTGTCAATGCGGCCCCATCAAAATCCAATGTAGGAGGGGTTGGTTGTGAAGAGACACTTTTGCGTAATGTCACAGACGAATGTGGCTCCGATACCATTTGTCATGGGCCTAGGCTATTTCTGCCATCTCTAACATCCCATACCATTTGAAATCCTAGACACACGTGGCACTGACATGAGCTTGCTAGCTAGGCCAGGCCATTAGCCGCAAGTTTCACCCAGACTATGCCTAACCGAAACTAGCATGACCGAACATTAGCCAGACACCTTAGAGTCGTGCGGATTGTAAAGTCCTCACTCACCGTAAACATTGCAACCTGATGCAACTCAACGAAACCATAACCCATGCAGCCCGTCGCATGTTCACCCCTGAGCCAACACTTGAACGACCGACGACGCACTTACTCGTGCCGCAAGTTAAGCCACAACCAATACTTGAGGAGGTCTTGAGGTGTCATCCTTGCACCCGTGCCATGTCCGACAACATGCTAACATAACGATGTGTTCTTGTCCCATCCATCAATGTCATTGTCATGCCTAGGCATTACCTTGCATTAGCGTAATGCTCGTCGCATCATCCTCCGATGTGTCCACCAAGCTGACACACGACGCGATGCAAGCCACTTGACTTAACATCATCCCTTGGTCCTTCCAGCAGTCCAACACATTGGTACACTGTCTTGACCACCTCCTACATGATTTGTCCACCAAGGCTACCAAAATCATATAAACTTGTCGTGCACTCTTGTTAGCACATCTCGACGCAATCGCTGAGCACCTTGCCAATGGCGCCTAAATTAAGGTCGTAACATTCTCCCCCACTTAAAATTGTTGATGTCCTTGTCAACACAGCCCCATCAAAATCCAATGTAGGAGGGGTTTGTGGTGAAGCGACACTTTTGCGCAATGCCATAGAAGAACGTGACTCTGATACCATTTGTCATAGGCCTAGGCTTTTTCTACCATCTCGAACATCACATACCATTAGAAATCCTAGACACGCATGGCACCAACATGATCTTGCTAGCTAGGCCAGGACATCAGCCACAAATTTCACCCAGACTATGCCTAACCAAAACCAGCCTGACCAAATATTAGCCAGACACCTTAGAGTCACGCAGATTGTAAAGTGCTCACTCACCGTAGACGTTGCAACCCGATGGAACTCCACCAAACCATAGCCCATGCAATTCGTTGCATGTTCACCCCCGAGACAAAACTTGAATGACCGATGACACACTTACCCGTGCGACAAGCTAAGTTAGAATCAATACTTGAGAAGGTCTTGAGCTATCGTCCTTGCACCCGTACCAATTTCGACCACATGCTAACATAACGATGTGTTCCTGTCCCATCCATCAATGTCATTGTCCTTCCTAGGCATTACCTTGCACTTGCGTAATGCTCACCGCATCATCCTTCGACGTGTCTACCAAGTTGAGACAGGAATGGATGCAAGCCACCTAACTTAACATCATCCCTTGGTCCTCCTAGCGATCCAACATGCTGGTACACCATCCTGACCACCTCCTACACGAGTTGGCCACCAAGGATACCAAAATCATATAAACGCGTTGTGCACTCTTGCTAGCACATCTCCACACAACCGCCGAGGGCCTTGCCAATGGCACTAAAATTAAGGTCATAACACCTTATACCACAATTTATACATTCACTTCGACTGTGAATTCCTTCGCAATGAGCCTAGGATGCAAATAATAATTGTTGGGACATACAGATTAAACTTGGTTAATGGGTATAGGGATTTGCATTTTTTATGTCATATGGTGCTCTGATCTGATCTAAAGTGAACTCTTGAATTTACAACGTTCACTTGTGTCCTTGATACTGAGGATTACAATTCTAATTAGTATAGGCTATGTGAATAGATACATATATCATTTATTTTCATTCCACATACTTAATAACTTTAATGAAATTAAACATAATAACTTACTATGTTTTGTCAAGAAATCCATTCACATCACTACTACTAATAACAAGATCCATGAGGTGGCAATGTCTCTACAAAATTGCAAATATCATATTTTGTAAAATTGCAAATATGATATTTTGGAATTCACAAAAGAGTTTTAAGTTATTGCTAATATATCTAAACAATAATAGTTCAGGAAAGAAAGTTTTCAAGTATACTTTGAAATACAAAGTTATTTCAAAGTATACACACCACTTGATATCCATGGTCTTGGTGATCTTTCATGAACTAGAATATTAAGTTATATATCTTATAAGTACTAATTTACATTTTTATATACTAATAGTTTTCTACAACATTTTGATAAAAAAATTCTAAAAAAAATTATAAACATATTTATAAATTTATTCTAAAATACATGTAGATTTAAAAAATATTACACTAAAGAGTGTAAAGATATATGAAAAAATGTAAACTAATCGTTAACAAGCATATGAAGCCTAACATTATCCTCTTTCTTTGGCACAATAAAATATATGAGGCTTATAACACAAAATTAATATCACTTTGTTTACGCATGAGTATTGAAATCCATCAGTCGTCATAAACTGATGATATGTTGTTTGCACGTTCTCTCCGCATGAAATGGGACCCATGAAATCCACCAGTTATCATAACCATATGACGCGTTGTCATGTGCATTCATTATCTCGTCAATCATCTGAATTTTTTGCGATCATCTGAATTCTATGCACAAAATTAATATCATTATTGTTAAATGCAACTAATCTCATGTCCACCGCCAACGCCTGAGACATGCTATACAAGGCATACATCAACAGTACATTTGTTAATCGATTTCCAATCGGATATCAGATAAACACCTAATTTTAAATAAATAAAAAATTATTTTTCCAAGTCTAATCTTAACATTGGGTTTCCAAACAAAATTAACCCAAGCGCAGTCATAAATAATATAGCTGATCCAATCATATATTACCCCTTGCAGGGACATAATAATACTTATAAAAATAATAAAGTTTGTACATGCTTTAAATCATTTCCTAACCACTCATTCCTTTGCGTTAATTATTGTTTACACCCATAGTATCCCTTCATTTGAGTATAGCATCTAAGGGATTACTTCGATCCTAAAGGTTTGGACAAAGTATGGACGTTTTCACAATTCCACGACAAATTTAGTGTGAATATCTTGCTAGGTTTTCATATATTCCATTCGGATTTCCTATCTAATAAATATGGCCCATTACGGCAGGTTCAAGAGCAGTAAATCAATAATCTTATGAGTTTGTTTTGCTTTCATCCCATGCCTAGGTTAACACTTCACATAACCATACTAACAAAATTACATATCAGCATTAGTATTATGGCTAACTTAAAAACAAAAACAATGGGATAAGATACAAAGTCTATTACGAAGAAGCTACACATCATGATTCATAATATTTACTTTAATCCAGAACTTAAATGATGCATTCAGATTGAAGCACTAGAAGCACAATTCAATAACAGTAATATTCACACTAAGTCTGACCACTAAAATTTGTCGATAATTGCTATTGTTCCCAAGGCCTACTTTTGTTGCTAAAATCTTCGTTGTAAGAGTTCACCCAGATCTAGCATTAATCCAAGATTTGTTTTTCTATTGAAACCTTCGATGCACACTTTAGGATCGATTTCCCATCACCAATGATCCCATGCATTTTCTCTCTTCCTTTTTGTGACGTGTAAGACCCCATATGTTGTGAGGTGTAAGGCCCCATCTCAACTATGGTGACAATAAGTGACTAGCAACAAAAATACAATGGTAGGATGTTGCTTAGTGGTTGCTTACCGTCTATTGAAATTCCACAGTGCCCTTATAACCACGCAACTGATATGTGGTCAAAATATGGCATTAAAGAAAAAAATCACAATGTTGTTATTCTACTTCAGCTTTTATTAACCTTTCCATTAATAACCATGCATTCTATGCCCAAACTTCACTTAACTCATTCTCTACTTATTTATTTATTTATTCACCCACCCTTATTTTAGTTATCTTAGGTTTTAGTAATTTTTCTTATTTTAATTTTTTTTTCTAATTTACTTTTCATTCCGTTTATTTATTTACTAGCAACAACCACATTAATTTATTAATGTGTCTGAATACGTCAATAGGCGTACATTTAAGCACATAATATAGGGAAAAACATTCATACAAAAAGTATGTGCCTAATTTACGCCTATTAGAGACACGTTAATAAAATTAATTTGGTTGTTACTAGTAATGGGTGGGCTCATAGTTATGTTAGGTTTTAGTAATTTTTCTTACTTTAATTTTTTTCCAATTTACCTTTCATTCTATTAATTTATTTATTTACCATTATTTGTTTTTTTATTTTATTTATTAATTACTATTTATCATTTTAATTTAATTTAAGTTATCAAAATTAACTAAGGTTCTTTAAGAGCATTTTATTATTTCCCTTATTGAAATATATGTTGATTACCATCATATTTTCGTTGGTAGCAGGATTATCAAGATGTTATGTGTCTTGCATTCCCTACCGATAATTCCCACGGGCGCAAAGTTGGTTATGACAAGTAAGCCAATGTTACCTTAGTTTTCCTATCCTATGAAGAGCAAGGTGGTTCCTAGGGAATAAGGATGAATCCTTATTGCACGCCCCCAAGTATAATCTTCCAATGAACGAAGAAAATAATACTCCACAATTGAAAGAAAGTATAGGTTGATATTTAATTCATTTCAACGAGTAAAACCAATCTTCATACTAAGAAAGAAATGACAGAGTAAGAATGTAACAACTGAAACTTTTTTGTTGGTGGATCCCAGGCCATGCTAACATTGTGACCTGATGTAGGAGCATATGCTCATAAAGATGAGTTCATTCATGACTACATCAAAATCAATCGAGTTCTAAAGAGACTTAGAGTCTCACACATGTAATTTGCTTTATTTTATGTAAAAGTTGAATAAAGTGGACAAGGATATTCGATCCTTCCACATGTAATAGTTAGAGTGAATTTAGTTGAATTAGATGAGATAAATTAGCAGAGTTGTATTTAATGCAGATTAAGTATTGTGTTAGGGAGATTTTTGTTAGCTCATGGAGATCGGATAGCTTGAATAAGCTTGAAGACTAGATCAAAGAGGATGGAGATAGGAATTCAATTCCTAGAGCATATACAGAGACTGAATGTCTCTTTTTGAATTGATCTACCTATTGCATTATAGCTTGAAGAGGTTTCTTTGTGAATATAAATAAGGTTTTTGTATTTACTGAATTTATAGTGTTGAATTATTTATACACAGAGACTTCATAGTTTTTATATGTTTGGGCATAGAGGAATTTAGACTGATTTTTTAAAACAAATTTATGGATTGGGCATCAAATTTATGAATACTTTTCTATTTGATCGAATCTCCATTTTTTGCAAGAACTCTCTATATACTAGTATGGAAAAATATAGTGTTTAGTTAAAGTGCTCATAGACTAATGATTTTAGTCTTAGATGGAGAAATTATTTATTTATGAATTTCATTATTGAAATTTACTGTGGAGATAGTATGGACGATCGTATTCCTGTTGATGTATTTGTAACTTCGGAATTCACCACTTGTATATCTTATGTGTTGTACCCCTATGCTTATTCCGGGAAGTATCTGTAATGTAATTGAGTCATGTCATGCCTCGATGTTTCAATCGAGAGATTCAAAAATGTAAACAAGTCATGTAAAGTCATAGAGTATAACCCTCCTTATTAATCAAGTGTTAAATTCCCTGCAATTGTGGGGCCCTAGGGTTATCAGACTCTCCTAGAGAATTTGACCCTAGTGAGTTATTGTCAAGTCCGAAATTAGTATAAATAGTGAGGGAGCTTCTCTATTTAACACACATTAATATTCATTCACTCACACTCAGTTGTAGCGCATAATTGAAAGAGAGAGAGAGAAGAACTTGGGACAAGAAAGAGAGAGACTACTACTATCGGGAGATCATCTTACTCTCTTTGGGTTTTACTTTTGGTGTTGATTCTATCTCTGAGGAAGTTGCGGGGTTTTATCATTTATGGTTTCCCCAAGGAAAATATTTTTGTTCATTATCTCTTGTGTTTGATTTTTGTGCTTGTTATTCGCTCAGATAAGATCCTAAGATCATATAGCTTAAATGTTAAAAATCTAACATGGTATCAGAGCTAACCTGCGAAGAAGACATTATGCAGCTGTGGAAACTAGGGCTTCCTACTTTTTGGATCTCTCTCCATAGATTTTCAGCAAAAGTAGGTTTAGATGACTCTCCTCTTCAAGGCACATCTTTCTTTCGAAGCAGAATCTTATTCTAAGCCTTTTTCAGTTTTTGATACGACAGTACTGCTGGAAATTAGGGATTTCCACAGAAGTGGAATTTTTGACTGAGCCCATTCCTGGATTGATATCCTCCCCAAAATCGAATTTTAGAGATCAAGATCAAATTTTTTGGTTTGGTAGAACTCCATGAAATTCAAACCCTAATCTTCTCCTGAACCAGCTCTGCAAAAATTCAGCTCCAGATCCAGTTTCGACATCTTAACCTGGTAAGATCTAAATCTTTTGCATTTCCATTTGAGGTTCTCTGTTAAGATGTCTCATCATACCAAGCTTGATGAAAATATTGAGGGAGTTGATATTGGAAGTATAGGATCTCTTTGGTCCTGGAAGAAAATGAGTTGGACTCTTACATCAATGAATAGGTTCCAGTTCCAGAGGGAGATGAGGCTAAGGCCTTACACAAGAATAAATTGGTCATTGCTAAGAGGATTATTGCTGATTCAATCAACGATCACCTCATACCACAAGTGTTCTCTTTAAAGAGACCTAAAGAGATGTTTGATTCCCTGACCAAGTTATTTGAAGGGAAGAACATAAACTGAAAGATGACTTTGAGAAACCAATTGAAGAACGTAAAGATCCAGAATGCGGAGATCATCCAGTCTTACTTTACAAGGGTCTCTCAGATTAAGGAACAGCTCAAAGTGGTAGATGAAAAAGTAAAGAATGAAGAAATTGTGATGACCACCTTGAATGGTCTCCCTAGGGCATGGGACTCTTTCATTCAAGGGATCTATGCCAAAAAGAAGCTAGTCAAGTTTAGCAGACTGTGGGAGGAATGCTCACAAGAAGAAGCTCTAATATTATCATGAGAAGAAAAGATGGGAAGTGAAGATCAAGCTCTCACAATACAATCCAAGAAAAGCAGAACAAACCATCGCAGAGGTAAGCACTCTCACCAGAAGAGAAACACTAGAAAAGATTTTTCTAAGTACATTTTCTTTACATGTGATGAAATAGGACACCTTGCAAGAGATTGTCCTAGAAACAAAGATAGATCTCACAAGAGGAATAGAAACAAGAAAATATATCATGCTCATGCTGCAGAAGATGATGAGCCTTCCAAGAAGAGAATCAAACAAGAAAGTGATGATTCTTCAAGTGATGAAGAATATGTTTTTATTTCTGCTCTCACACGAAACATCACACATGGAAGAAATGATTGGCTTATAGATAGTGGGGCTTCCAAGCATATGATGGGATTCAAAGAATATTTTGTGCAACTATTAGAACATGAATCACCCCACAAGGTAAAACTTGGGGATGACTACAAATATTCAATAAAAGGTAGTGGAGAATCCTCCTACAAATTAGACTCTGGAAAGTCTATGAAAATGAAGGATGTCCTATTTGTACAAGGACTAAAGAAGAACCTTCTCTCGATCTCTGCATTAGATGCAAAAGGTATAAGAGTTACAATTATAGATGTTCAAGTCATCATGTGGCCAAAAGGAAAGATTATTGATGATGCAGTAGTAATTGGACAACAAGAGGGAGGACTATATAGATTAAAGGGACAACCAGAACAAGCTTTGGTTCATGACTCAGTATAACCAAATGAAATTTGGCATAGAAGGCTTGCACATGTACACTATAGGGCACTGCCACTTGAAATCCTAAGCTATTGAATGTCTTCCAGAAATAGAAGAAAAAAATTAAGGAGTATGCAAGGGATGTGCGAAAGGACAGAACACAAAGAAGAAATTTCCAAGTAGCGAAAGCAAGGATAAAGCAATCTTGGAAATCATTCACTCCGATGTATGTGGTCTGATGTCATCTAGTTCATTAAGTGGCTATGTATACTATGTTTCTTTCATTGATGATTTTTCTAGGAATACATGGATATACTTCATGAAGAAGAATGATGAAGTATTCAACAAGTTCAAGGAATTCAAATCCTTGATTGAAAACTACAAGGAATTCATTGTCTGATCGGAAGATCAAGATTTTCCGATAAGACAATGGTGGAGAATTCACATCAAATGAATTCAAGGAATTGTGCAAATATTAAGGGTCTAAGAGGGACTTGACCACTCCATATAATCCAAAACATAATTGGGTTGCAGAAAGAAAGAATAGAACAATCATGAAAGCTGCAAGGGCAATGCTTCATGATTAGGAGCTTCCCATGCATCTGTGGACAGAAGCTGCTAGAACAACTATATATGTATAGAAATGTACTCCACATAGAGTACTCGAGAACACCTGAAGAAGTGTATTTTAGAAAGAAGCCATAAGTCAGTCATCTCAGAATATTTGGCTGTCCAATGTACATACACATTCCAAAAGAAAAGAGGACAAAATTAGATCCTTTAGGAAGGAAGGGTATATTTGTGGGAAAATCTGAAAGCTCGAAGGATTACAGAATATACTTCCCAGGATTCAACAAGATAGACATCAGCAGGGATGTAACATTTGACGAAGACTCAACTTACAACAAATCCAGAAAGAGACCTGCTGAAGAACCTAAAGAAACAGAAGTAGCTAGAATTCATGACACAACCATGAACCAAGCGATTCCAAAAGAAGATCGAGAAGTAGAAGAACCTCAAGAACCTATAGATCCACTTCAAGAAAAGAGTCCTCACAAAAGGATACCTACTTGGGTATGAGAAGCTATCCAACGTGCAGAAAGATATGGGTCTCCAGAAGAGATACACAGAGAAAAGAAAAGAACCAGGTCCTGCTCCAGTTATGCATCCTTATTATGTGACTTCATTGACAAATAACCTTCCAACTATGAAGAAGCGGCAGGAAATAAAGAATGGAAGGATGATATGATTGAACAGTATCAATCGATCATGAAGAATGATGTTTGGGATGTTGTCCCAAGACGAGAGGGGAAGTTTATTATGACTTCCAAATGGATCTATAAGATCAAGCATGATACAGATGGTAGCATAGAGAAATATAAAGTAAGATTTGTGGATCGGTGGTTTCTAACAGAAAAAAGGAATAGATTATGAAGAAATTTTTTCTCTTGTAGCTAGATATACTTCCATTAGATCAGTACTTGCTTTAGCTACAGTAATGAAGTGGAAAGTACACTAGATGGATGTCAATATAACTTTCTTGAATGGTGTAGTAGAGGAGGAAGTATATGTGGAGCAACCACTTGGTTTTGAGACACATGACAGAGAGACTCATGTGTGTAAGTTAAAGAAAGCGTTGTATGGTTTGAAACAAGCACCCAAGACATTATACGGTAGAATTGACAGCTTCCTATCAAGTTTGGTCTTTAGCAAGAGTAAAGAGGATTCGAAACTTTACTAGAAGGTTGAAGAAGGGAACCCAGTGATACTCCTGTTGTATGTAGATGATCTATTTGTGACGGGTGAGGATGGGTTGATTGCTGATACAAAGAGGAAGCTTGCTGCCTAGTTTGAAATAAAGGACTTGGGTATGATGCACTATTTTCTAGGCATGGAGGTGTGGCAGAATGTAGATAGAATTTTCTTGGGACAAGGGAAGTATGCAGTAAGGATCCTGAAGAGGTTCGGGATGATGGACTACAGGGCCATGAACACACCTATGGAATCAAACTTGAAGCTATTGAGTGATGCTTCATCAGAAGTGGTTGGTGCTATGATGTATTGTCATATGATTGGGTCCTTGATGTACCTGATGAGTACGAGACCAACTATTTGATTTGTTGTGAACACATTGAGCAAGTCCCTGATGTATCCGATACATGTTCACTTGAGTGCTGCAAAGCATATGCTTAGGTACTTGAAGGGTATAGTTCATTATGGGCTCAAATATGAGGCGAATCAGAAGATTAACCTAGAAGGTTATGTGGATTCGAATTGGGAAGGAAGTGCCATTAATAGAAAGAGCACTTCAGGGTGTTGCTTAAGTATGGGATCTGGTGTGATCTCCTGGTTTAGCAAGAAGCAATAATGTGTGGCACTAAGTACAGCTAACTTAAGAGTATGTTGCATCTTTTTTGGCTATTTGCGAGGCAGTGTGGCTAAGAAATCTATTGTTTGATTTATTTGATCTTTAGATGGATGCTACTTGTATATATTGTGACAACCAGAGCTTTGTGAATCTCTCAAAGAACCCAATGTTCCATGACAAGTCAAAGCATATTGATATCAAGTATCACTATATCAGGGATAAGGTGCAGAGAGGAGCAGTGAAGCTCCAGTATGTTGCGACGGATAAGTAGATAGCTAATGTATTGATCAAACCATTAGCCAGAGTAAAGTTTGAGTACTTTAGGGAGAATCTTGGTGTTCTCTAGATCGAGTTTCCCTCCAAATGGAATTGATGTGTCCATTGGCCCTTTGGACATGGTGGAAGCCTGAGCTTCACATGGTCAGATGTAAGTGCAGAGATGCTCTAATGTGATTGTGGGTTGTGTTACCACATGATCAGTGCAGAGATATTCTGATGTGATTGTGGGTTGTGTTACCACATGATCAGTGCAGAGATATTCTGATGTGATTGTGGGTTTTGTTACCACATAATCAGTGCAGAGCCATTCTGATGTGATTGAGGGATGTAATCCCACATGATCAGATAAAGTGTTGAAGTGCATTCTCTAGGAGAATAGAGGAACCTGGTCAATTACAAGGAAATTGATTCAGTTTGAGATTGAAACTCAGCTTAGTGTTGAGAGGCCATTCTCTTGGAGAATGGAGGCACCTAGTTAGTTACCAGGAAATTGATTTAGTCTAGGAATGAAACTCGGCTTACTACTGAGAGGCCATTCTCTGGGAGAATGGAGGTACCTGGTCAATTACCAGGAATTTTTTTTATTCTGGGACTGAAACTCAGCCTAGAGCTGAGAGCCCTTCTGACATGATGAGGTCGTATGTAAGTGTAGAGCCTTTCTAATATGATGAGGTCGGATGTAAGTGCATATCCCCTCTAACATGATGAGGTCAAATGTAAGTGCGGAGCCTTTTTGACATGATGAGGTCAGATGTGTGTGATGGGCCTTTCTGACATGGGTTTTGGATGTGTTCCTGCCATGGTCAAATGTGAGTGTTGGGCGTGCCTTTCTGACATGGTTCATTCCATGGTCAAATGTAAGTGTTTGGAAGGCCTTTCTAACATGGTTCATTCCATGGTCATATATAATTGCTGAAGATGATGAATACCTACATGAAGGCTAGGCCTACAACTAACATGAAAAAGGGTTGGCTCTGTAGAACTTCCTCTGTTGAGTAGAATTGAGATAACATCGGTGATGAGGACCCAGTGATGATCCAGTAGTGACGATCGAGACTTGATGATGATCCAGTGATGCTCCAGATTAAGTGATGATACAGAATTGATGATGATCTAGTGATGCTCCAGATCAAGTGATGATCTAGACTCGATGATGATCCAGTGATGATCCAGATCAAGTGATGATCTAGACTTGATGACTTAACGATGAAGATGAATTTAAGATGAATATGAAGATATGATGATCCAGATCATATAGAGAATAAGACTTTTGCTTATAAATTGTGTTGAGAGAATACCTTCCTAGATAAAAGGGAGTGTTGATGTATTTGTAACTTCGAAATGGATTCGCTTGTATATCTTATGTATTGTACCCCGATGTTTATTACGGGAACTATCTGTAATGTAATTGAGTCATGTCATGCCCGAATGTTCCAATCAGGAGATTCAATAATGTAAACATGTCATGTAAAGTCATAGAGTATAACCCTCCTTATTGATCAAGGGTTAAAGTTCCCGCAGTTGTGTGGCCCTACGATTATTAGACTCTCCTAGAGAATTCAGCCCTAGTGACTTATTGTCATGTCAAGAATTAGTATAAATAGAGAGGGATCCTCTCTGTTTAACACACATTCATATTCATTCACTCACACTCAGTTGTAGCGCATAACTGAGAGAGAGAGAAGAAGTTGGGACAAGAGAGAGTGAGACTACTGCTGTCAGGAGATCATCTTAGTGTCTTTGGGTTTTACTTTTGGTGTTGATTCTATCTTTGAGGAAGTTGCGGGGTTTTCTCCTTTATAGTTTCCTCGAGAAAAATCTTTGTGTTCTTTGTCTCTTGTGTTTGATTGTTGTGCTTTTTATTCTCTTAGATAAGATCCTAAGATCATATAGTTTAAATGTTAAAAATCTAACATTCCATTAATGAATTGAAGGTAGAAATCAATTTTCTTGTTGCACATAGGTCATAAGAATTTGAGACAATCAAATCGATGGTTCTTGAGTGTTTAAAGACTCTATCGATGGTGGAGAAAGGTTTGTTAACCTACTTACAAAATTGAATGTGGATATTGAGCATTATTTTTCTCGACGGTCGCTAGAGCACATCACAGTTGAGCGAAGGTACACCAAATTACCTTTTGTTGGAATTGCGATAGGGTCATGGTCATAGTGTATTGGTCTTATGTGGAGATTAATAGTTAAGTTAAGCGCCTTTTCATGTTATTGCGACATATTCTTGCTTGTTTATGTGCACAAAATGATGCTATGGTAAGAACCTTTTGTGATTGCGATAGATGTTTAGGTGTAGAGGGATAAGACGCATTGGGAGTCATATTGTTATGACCTAGCACTATGGAATGAATGCACGACCAGCAAGGTAAAACGCAAAGTTAAATTGCAACAGAAATGAGACACTGATAATTTTTGTTGAGAACTAGTGTAGGTTGCAAAGCTAGAGGAGAGTTAAATATAGTTAAAACTAACTATTTTAGCTCTGTGTCAATGTAATTTGTTTCGTGTATAAAAAAATACAACCAAGAAGAAAAATGGTAATGATATTGCATTATATATAAGATATAAACCTAGGAGTAGTGTATTAGTTCACATGCACTTGACAAAGATCCTCTATGGAGGACAAATAAGGAGATAGGCCATCATTTGGTATCAAAGAAGAAAAGGAATTCTACGTGAAGGTATGAGAGTGTGGTTACAATAGTTCTTGTTTCTGAAAGATTGTGAATTGTTAGTTTATGAGGTTGGAGTAGTATTCTTGTATGAAAGGAAAGGTTATTTTTTATCCTTTATTACTAACAGATTCATAGAAAGTCATTAGTGACAAGAAGATTGGATCTAGTAGTGAATTGTTGTGGCAAGAGATGGAGGTCATAGTTGGAAGAGGTCAAGGAAGGAAAGGAAGACCTATTGCCAATGCAGAATTGAGAGATGAAATAAGAACTCTGAGAGAAAGGCTAGAAGCCTTAGAAATTGGAAGACATCATGAGAACACTAGAGACACAAGTGATGAAGAGATACCTGAAGAGGAGGAGGATACAACTACTGAAACTCTTGAGGTAAGAATGTTGAGGTCTATTTTTGGTGCAGTTTTTAGTTCAGGAGATGATGTACCATTACATGGTGAAAGATTGGATCCATAGGAGTTAATTGATTAGATCAATGATATGAACAAACACTTCGACTATGTTGAAGTGAAGGAGGACATGCAATTTATATTTTCTGTCACAAGGTTAAGAGGTCATGCATCCTTGTGGTGGGATGCTGTGCAAGAGGAGAGGATCTTGAAAAACAAAGCCAGGATCGATAGGTAGAGAAAAATGACAACTAAATTGAGAGGTACATTTCTTCTTAAGGACTATAAGTTGATTTTGTTTAGGGAAATGCAAAATCTTAAGCAAAATTCAATGACAATTAGGGACTATAATGAGGAATTTTATAAGGTAAATATCAGATCTGGACATGTGGAAGACACACCTGAGAGGGTAGCTAGGTATGTTAATGGTCTAATATTTGATATAAAAGATGAATTGAGTTTATGGTCGTTGAGATATGTTGAGGAAGCATATCAAATTTCTTTGAAGGATGAGGAGAAGGTGATGAGAAAGAAGAATCAGAGAACAAAGGTTAGAGGCTCTAGAGGAAGGGAACGGAAATATAAAGGTGAAGCTAGCAATTCAAACCAGCAAGCACAACCTGACAGAACTAATGATAGCAGGGGTGGAAGAAATTCTTCAAGAGAAAGAGGTAGAAGAAGAGGTGGACAAGTGAGATGTTACACATGTGGGAAGCTTGGCCATATGTCATGGTATTGGTATAATAATGTTGCAAGAAAAGAGGACCACAAGTAGTACAAGCTGAACCTGAAGCTTCAAAAGAATTAGAGGTTACTGAGAATTACCGTGAAGAAGGTGAAACCTTGTTGTTGAGGAAGGTAATTGATGAGTCAATTCAAAGAAAGATCCTTTTCGAAACAGTTTGCAAGGCCAAAGGTAAGTGCTGCAAATTGATAATTGATAGTGGTAGTACTAATAATCCGATGTCTACATAAATGGCGAACAAGCTAAATTTAAAGATGACAGTACATCCAAAAACACACAGAGTTGCATGGATGTAGACTGATCATCAAGTTCTTGTGAGTGAACAATGCCAAGTAATGTTTCATATTTGGAATTATCAGGATGATGTAAGATGTGACATTAAAGAGATGGATTCTTGTGAGGTTTTATTAAGAAGGTATTGGCAGTTTGCAAGAGAAGTAGTGCATGACGAAAAGAGGAATGTCTATTACTTTGAAATGAATGGAAAGAAACATTGTATTCATCCATTCAAAGGTAAGAAACAAGAGGTTAGTAATCGACTGATGATGATGACTGACAAGAGGATTGTGAAAGATTAGAAATTTGAAGCAGAGGTAAGAGTAATCTCACAAGTGAAAGATTATGAAATTGAAATGACTAACATAGTGTGCAGTGATCAGTTTAAGGACAGAACAAACAAGCAAGAGATCTCAAATGAAAGCATGGCATTGATGGAGGAAGCACAGTATGAAGTTAGAAAGGATGATGGGAGGTGCATGGTTAGTGAAATTAGTAAGGGTAGTGAAGTAACAAAGGTAAGAAAAAGGGAGGAAGACCAAAGAGTTCATGCACAAAATTCTTGGATGGTATATATATTTGTGGTAATGTATTTTTTATTTTCTTATGTAACAAGGAATCTAATTTATTTATATGCAGATGAAGGAGAACCTATTGACAATTTTTTTGCAGGTCAGAGGAAAAAATAACTTAAATGTTCTATCGAGTTCGAACATATGCTGGAGAAACCGAAGGACCTGTTGCAATCTAAGTGCTGAAAAACATTGTTGAAGGGACTATTTAAAAAGAGAGCACTACCCAAATTTGCACTTTGGGTATCTGCTGCAATCCTACAGAAAAACAACACAAAGGGAGCTCATGGACAGGATCCTATGAAGAGTTTCAAGCTGGGGAGTATGAAACAGGAGGATAGGCTCATAAAGATGAAGTCATCCATGACTTAATCAAAATCAATTGAGTTCTAAAGAGACTTAGAGTCTCACACATGTAATTTGTTTTATTTTATGTAAAAGTTGAATAAAGTGGACAAGGATATTCGATCCTTCCACATGCAATAGTTATAGTGAATTTGGTTGAATTGGTTGAGCTAAATTAGAAGTATGTTAGTGAGTGATAGGGGTTAGTAGAGTCAAATAAGGACTTTGCTCCTTCTTTGAAGGACCTGGAAAAAAAATAGGAGTTGTACTTAATGCAGATTATGTATTTTGTTAGGCAACTTTTGGTTAGCTCATGGAGTTGGAATAGATTGAAGAAGCTTCAAGACTAGATCAAATAGGAAGGTGCTAGGAATTTAATTCGTAGATTATATACAGAGACTGAATATCTCTATTTGAATTGATCTATCTGTTGCATTCTAGCTCAAAGAGGTTTCTTTATGAATACAAATAAGGTTTATGTATTTATTGAATTTATAGTGTTCAATTATTTATACACAGTGAATTCATAGTTTGTATATGTTTTCACATAGAGAAATTTAGATTAAGTTTTTAAAAAATAATTGATGGATTGGGCATCAAAGTTTTGAGTATTTTTCCGCTTGATCGAATATCCATGTTTGCAAGAAACCTGTATATACCTGTATGGAAAAATACAGTGATTAGTTGAACTTCTCATAGACTAACGATTTTAGTATGATATGGAGAAATTCTTTATTTAAGAATTTCATTATTGAAATTTCCCTTGGAGATAGTATAGACAATCATATTCCATCAATGAATTGCAGGAAGAAATCAATATTCTTGTTGCATAGAGGTCGCAATAATTTGACACAGTCAAATTGATGGTTCTTGAGTGTTTAAAGATCCAATCGATGGTGGAGAAAGGTTTGTTAACCTGTTTATGTAATTGAAGGTGGATATTGAACACTATTTTGATCAACGATTGCAAGAGAACATTACAGTCAAGAGAAGGTACACCAAATTACCTTTTGTTGGAATTGAAATAGGGTCTTGGTCATGGTATATTAGTCTTATGTAGAGATCAAGATTTAATGTAGGTGCTTTTCATGTTATTGCGACAGATTCTTGCCTGGTTATATGCAAAAAAAGATTCTATGGTAAGGACAGTTGTTGTACAGGATTACACACCTAATAACCTAAGGTCTGGGGTTACCAACATACTCTATCTACTTGCAGACAATTGACTCTAAAGTGCAGTAAAGGAAATAGGAGGATTAGAAATACTTACTTGATTAATGAGGGTCGATCCTTGCTAGTCCTCTTCCTCTCTACTTCACATTCAAAGTCTTCAAGATTGCTCCTCTTTCACCTGTCAAGAAACAATCTTCCAGATACAAGATGATTCATATATATATAAGCAGGTTAGATAAATCACATATAAGATGCATACGCATAAACATTTATCAAACCAATACACATGAAACACATATGGAAGAAGGATTCTCTTTATTATTAATAATGAATAAGTTCAGATTACAACCCAACGCCTGAGACAAGGACTCCTCTGCAACCAAAGGATTCTGAGTTCCACTGCTCCAAAGACTTCTGTATAAACTCCACTAGCATAACTTTTCTCTCCAAGTGTAGGTATCTAACACCCTCCCCAAGGCCTGTATTTATATGGGTGAAATAAGGCAGTTCTCGAAGGTTTGGGAAGTTGTAGCAGTTAAGGAAATTAAGTTAAATGAGTTAACTAATCTCCCATTAGCACGTGTTTTATGTTTAAATGTTAAGAGATACATTCGTGGGTATGTAGTAGAGAAACCCGCGAATGATTCGCGACTTATCATAAGGGCAACCCGGGAATACATAGATTCACTACTTGCATCAACCGGGACTCGTGAATGACTCGCGAGTTGTATAAAAGAAGAGTCACGAATACAACTCAACATAGTAAAAATGGCAAAGTAACCAGCTGGATGGAGGAAGAATGTATTATAAGAATCTCATCCATAGTATCCTGGGAAAACCTCAATCCATAGATGTCCTTTTGTGTGCCAACATGAGGAATGTCGGCACTCAGATGGAGAGGTGCCATTTAGGCGGATAACAGATGCCCCCTAATGTATGAGGTCAGAGGGAAACGATGGCCGAAATACATTATAATCAATCAACTTTGGAGAACTCATAAATTCAATGGAGTAGAGAGAGTACCTGAAACAAATACATAGTAATGTCATATACAAAGTTATATCTAAGGATGCTATGTTCAATTTACTGGAACACTAGCTCCTTTACAATATTTGAGTACATCATATAACACCATGTATATATTACAAAGGTGGATCGAAGCCACAATATACAATAATGAGTCTTCAAAGATCTGGAAGTTGTATATAGAACATAGTCTTGCGCAACTTAGTCCATAGGTGAGGAACTAAGGTCTTCATAAAGGATCCCAAAGAACTAGTACAATCCAAGCCATGTGAATAAGGGAAGCTGAAGTCGAAGATGGAAAGGATTCAACAGTTTGTCAATCAAAAAATGATAATCAACAACTGAAGCAAAGGAATTCACCAATGATAAAAATGAATCCTAAGGTAACATTGTCAAAACTCTAGGTCTTCGTCTTCAGAAAGTACTGAAACAGAACCATGCTGTGATAAGGAAGGCAATAGATATTCCAACGGATCACAAGAGTGACTAGGAACTGGGCAAAAGAAGGGAGACACAAATAGAGAACAGATATAACAATGATGGGATCAGGCTATAAAATCAGACATTTGGGAAGAATCCTTGAATAGTGAGCACAACACAGAGATGACCCAAGGAAGCGTATAACTTATAAAGAGAACAACTAGACTTATCTCTCATGTAGGAGATATGAGAAAATTCCCCAGGTATAATGGACAAGAGGAGGAGTAAGAAACTCAAAGTGATAGCTGAACACAAGTGGACACTGAAACATGGATATTGGAAAACAAAGAGTGCTATGTTCAAAGATGACATGCTGCCATTACAGAAAACAAGAGAAAACTTGTTCCTTACCTTCCCTGTTAAATTTTAACGAGTCCAGGAAAACCAACTCGGTTCCCTCTTCATTTTTTAACAAGCTTGAAGAGATGGGAAAATAATGCTTGATAGTGTCCCCTCTTTCTTGTAAAGTTTAACGAGTCCAAGAAAGCAAACTCGAGACCATCTTCATTTTTGGCAAGCTTGAAGAAAATAAGGAAGAATGCTTGATAAAGCACCGATTCGTGGATTTTATGAGCCTGAACTAGTACATGTTCGACGGTGTTTTCATAGTTTAGAGAGTCTGAAAACTCCAAAGAAGACTCCAGGGGGGGCCTTTTTCGTCCAATTTAGTCTCCTGAGGCCGAAAAAGTATAAAACGAACCAAAGAAGAACTCATTTAACTTCCGAAGAAGAAAAGGCGCACCTTTTTCGTACTTAGTCAGGAAGGTCCGAAAAAGGTTAAATTACCACCTACCCAATGCTCCTTCAAAAGCAGCATATAGCCTGAGTTTTACAAGTGTGAAGGAAGGCAAGATCACTCGGAAAGATCCATTTGATTACGAGAAATGGAGCTTACAACAATAAACTCGATGCTTTGTTCTTTAGGGATTAACGAGCATGACAAAGACATAAATTACACTTGGAATCTTTTTCATGTTTTGGTCCAGAGCACAAAAAAGAGAAAACTAAGCTCATACCGGGGGTTCCTTTTCCGTAAGTTTAGTCCCTCAGGTCCAGAAAAGAGATAAACCGATGCCTGAGAATACTCTTCTCAATTCAGAAGAAAAGAGAGGGATCCTTTCTCGTACTATTCCACATGGTCCGAGAAAGAGATAGCCTACCACCAATGCTGATGCCCATTCACATATTCTTAACGAGCCTGAACGGACAAGTTTACTCGGAAGTCAAGTCTATTTTGAGGAGTCAGAATTGGGCCTAAAGAAACTCAAAATATTTCCTGTGAAGTTTTAACGAGTCCAGAAAAGTCAACTCGCGGCCTCCTTACTATTTTTAACGAGCTCAAAGGAGAGCAAAAAGAATGCTCTAAATGTGAGGAGATGAGTGTCATAGGCAGTCGAAATTAGTTCCAAGCGCAAGGAACAGACCTATGCATAATGCAAGGAAAGTGAGCAAGATAAGGACACTTGGGGAACGTCTCCTCAAGGTAAATGGTGTCAAGTTGCAAAGGCAAAATGATACAAGGCTTAGTGACGATGAGAAAAAATATGAGGGCTTATACAATGAGCTAAAAGTGTGGAAGCCGCCATCAAGCTCATAAGCGTGATCAGGGCACATGCAAATGCAATTACGACTTGAAAAACAAGGTGCGGCTAGTAAACAGTTGTGAATCCAACTACAAATCCTGTCTCCAATAAACAACAACATGAGGATCATATGTAGAAGAAATGATCCGATGTGGGTCACTTTGGCAGAAACACATGTGACTTTGCTATCTTCTATAAAAGGTAAAGTCAAGGCATAATCAATCGAAGAAGATTCTATAGAACCAAGGCTCGAGGGTTTATAATCTATAAGATCAACCTCAGAAGGAGAGAAAAAATCAACAAGGGAAATAGAGTCTGTAGGAACAAACTCAATATCACAGGAGTTGAAAAATTCATAAGAAAAATCAAACTCAACAGGATCACTTACTTGTTGTTCGAAGGAAGAGTGAAAAGACTCAACAAGACCAACATAAGAAGACTGATCCATGGGAAAATCAGGCTTACTAAGCAAATTAGGGTTAGACTTAGTCACAACTGAACCAACATCCAAAATAAGGTTAGACTGTATCAAAGACTCTAGGAGGACTTCATCCAAAGGAAGGAGATCATCCGAGATAGGACACATGTATAAACTTTCAAGTGGATTAACAAAGTGAAAAGAAGGCTCTACATTCTGTATAGGATGACTCACCCGGTCAACTGCTGGGACCAAGTCCCAAGAAGGTAAGCATGAAAATAGAGGCTGCTTCTCAGTAGAAATTGAACACAAAGGACAAGAGGCCACATAGTTCACCTGTGGCGGGGTAGTGTCTATAGAAACACTGGGCATTAATAAAGGAAAGACCTGGTCTCTAGTTGAGTCAAGAGATGGATCAAGAAAATCCAACTGATCGATAGTGACAATTTCTTCGCCGTGATTAAAGTACATCACACGAAATAATGTTGACACCACATCTTGCATGACATAGACATAATCACGTCCAAGGAGCATATTAAATTCTAAGGGGTCTTCTATCACCATGAAGTCAACTAAGACGGAATTCCCACCCAAAGTAACAGGTGTTTGAGCAAGAATTCCCAAGGCTATACAAGTTCTTCTATCAAACACCAGTAACTGACTAGCAGTTGACACAAGGCTAGGAGAACCCATGCCTTTCCAAGCACGAGCAAAAAAAATACTAACTGAGGATCCTTCATTAACAATACAATGAGCAATCGTGTAGGGTTCAACTTTGACCTTTATCTGGAAAGGTTCATTAGAAGGAAGGCGGGGCTCAACTAGGCTATCCCAATAAAAGGAAGCAATCCGAGAGCTTGGTGGGGGTTGATCAGAAACAAGTCCAGTGCCCCCTTTTTCAGTAAGTTTTGAACTGGCGGTGAAGAAAATGTGACTAGTAGACACTTCACTCTCCAAAGGAAGAGTGGGATTGATCGACAATGGAATCGATTCAACCGCTTTGTGAAAGTCACTCTCCGAAGGGAGAGTGGGATTGACCAAAGATGACATTGGTTCAATCAAATTAGGATCACTCTCTAAAAGAAGAGTGGGATCGACCAAATTTGAGATTGGTTCAACCACTTGATCAACCCAAGGCTGAGTAGGTTGTTGAGAAACTATAGGTTGTTCGGGAGAAGGAAATTCTTGAGTCTGGGACCACACTCTTCGCACCTCCACGATAGCACGGCATAGGTGAGTATGATGATCTCCCTCACATAGAATACAAGGGAAATTAAGTTTGGACTTTGAACGACCAGTTTTCTCAATTGTGTCAACATGACTAGCAGTGACTGACTGTTTTCTCTCAACATGACTGACAGAGGATGATAGTTTGCCCCCAGCATGAACTACAGAGGCTGGGTAACTGGGTCCAACCTGAATTAGAGAGGTTGGCTATTGAAAAGCTTCAGAATGTTTAAAAACGGGATGACCATGAATCCAAACTCTTCGCACCTTCAGGATAAAAGGGCATTTATAGGTAAGGTGCTCTCCCTCACAAAGATTACAAGGAAAATTGGGCTTGTGTTTTGAATGGGTAGTCTTTACAATAGTGTCAACATGACACGCAGTGGTTGACGGATTGCCTTCAACATGAACCACAGAGGCTGAGAGACTGCCCCCAGCATGACTCACAGAGGCTGAGAGACTGGATCCAACATGGCCTGCAGAGGTTGGATGGGCACCACCAACATGAACAACAGAGGTTGAATGGTTAGGATCAACATGTTTTTCAGCAGTTGAGTGTGTGCCCCCAGCATGAACAACAGAGGCTGGGTGGATGGATCCAACATGAACAACAGAGGTTGGATGGGGAAGTTCAACTTGAACAACAAAGGTTGAACGGGTACCCTCAGCATGAACCACAGAGGCTGAGTGACTAGATCTGACATGACCTGAAAAGGTTGGAAGGATCCCACTAGCATGATCAACAGAAGCTGGATGTTGAAGATCAACTTGACTTGCAGAGGTTGAGTACTTAGATCCAACATGACTAGCAGAGGTTGGATAGGTGCCCCCAGCATGAATTGCAGAGGCTGGGTGGTGAGGTTCAACTTGACTTGCAAAGGTTGAACAGGTGCCCCCTTGCTTATGTGCTTTCTTCCTATTCCTCCTTCTTTTACTCCTTTCAAACTGCCGGTTACTAGTATTATTACTTTCACTACATGAGGTAGAAGGAGGAGGAGAATCAACTACAGATGAAGGGGAAGCAATGTTTTGATGCCCTTGATATAAGGAGCTTACTTGAGAAGCATCAGGAGCATTCAGGACAGTTGGAGTGGAAAACAACCACACCGGTAGACCTAGGGTGAATCCAGGAAGATTCAGGGTGGCCATCAAGGGAACACCAACATTCCCCGTAAGAGGAATATTACAAGGAGTTTCCATCATGTGGATCTCTTGGTTGGTGTTCGAAGGGGTGTTATCCATAGCTTCAAACTAGGAGACAAAGTCTAAGGTTGATAGGCAACCAAAATTACAAAGCACACACCTAAAGGTACACTAAGTACAAACAAACCACACAGCACTCACTAAAAATTCCTAAAGCCAAATAGACAAACATGTATAAGATATACTTTCCAGAAGAAAGCTGATAGATAGTTACTTGGCGTCCCTGTAGATGTTCTTAGGCACAAACGAAGGAATCACCCACCGCCCTCCCACACTTTCTACTGGGGTTACCTTCCAAGTCCATCCAAGGTCAACCAGAAATAACCTTCCGGTGTCCTTGTGTATGAACCCTAGATGCCAAAGAGACTAAAGACTACCTTAAATATATTGACAGTCTGGGGGGACAGTCGCAAGCCGGACTCGTACGCATGGGCAGGGTAGCTGAGCCCGAAACTCTGTCTAGGACAGAATCCCCAGATGTGCAAAAGTCTTGAGTTACGCTTTGACAAGGATTCGGAGGGTTATCTCCTTAGTCCAAGTCTCCATGCGGCCTCGTGCTTAACTTCCGTTTGAGAGGAGCTTCCCATATACAATCAACATAGAAAAGGATTTACCTAGTGATAGGTCAACTACGTCTGAAATTTAACACTTGTGGGGAGTTTAAACTCCCTACCCCACAAGTCTAGCCTAAGCTAGTTGGTGTATGACCCTATAAAATAAAACTTACTGGTAATTTTTAAATTATACGGTCATTTTAAAGGGCTGTTTTTAGTCAGAGGGTAAATGGCATGAAACTTATGTGGTGTTTTGACTCAAAATTGAAACAAAATGACAAAGCAAAGAGATATGAAATGCAAAAAGCAAAAACTATTCTCTTTATTTTTCTTTTTCAAATAGAAAACTTGAAAGCCACAAAAGAACAAATACTTTTCATTTTTATATTTTTTTCAAAAACAATGCTATGCCATGCAGTCCAGACTAAAAACCTAATCTACATGCATATAAAGCAAACATGTGTTTTTGTATTTTTCTTTTATAAATGCAAAAGAAAAATTAGCCTATCAACTAATGCAAGCAAGTACTGTAAGCAAAGCAAATAGACAACTACTCTACACCCCACAAACAAACCCTAGGTTTCCCTAAAGTTAGATATCAACCTCTCTTGAAAAGAAGGCTCACAAAGGTAAACAAGCCAACAAATTTGGAAGGAAAACACTGAGCAACAAGACTGACATAAACAAAGGTCAATAAGTCCCAAGTATCAATCTAAACCTACAAACAAAGGCTGCTCAGTACCTTGTCCAACAAGGTCAAGCCAAAGAAGGAGGTGGGGGGAAAGGAGCAAAAACAAGTATAGGTTCTTTTTAATTTTCTTTTATAAATGCAAAGAAACACACCTACAAACAAAAGTATGCAGATAAAAAGAACAAAGCAAAAGGGACTTTGCTATACAACCACCAAACAAACTCTAGAAATGCCCTAAAGTCAGTATAAACCCTACTTGGAAGGAAGGCTTGCATAAGAGACAAGTCAACTACTTTGGCATGGTGAAGTTAACCAACAAAAGAAGAAGGAAAGCAACACCAACAAGCTTCTAAAATCAAACAAAGATCACTGACAGAGGCTGACCAGAAACATAAGCCAAAAATCATACCAAGCAAAGGAGGCAGGGGAAACGAGCAAAGAACAAACCCTAAATGCTATAAAAGTCTTACCACATAGATAAAGAAAAACCAAAAGGGATGACTAAGTGGAAAGACGGATGACTCTAACTCACTAGAGTCGTGCACCTACAATGCACTGTACTTGATCAAACTTGAATTAAATACACTGTCTAAAAGCAAGAAACCGAAGCAAACAGGCTGACAGAACCAAAAGACAACCAACAAAGGAAGGCTAGGAACCCTATCTTGGGTGCACACAATGACAAAAAAATCACTGTAGACTTATGAAGGAAAATGGAAACCAGCCACTGTCCAAAGACAGACTAGAAAAACAGAGCCCAAGACCTTGATCACAGATCTAGACAAAGACACTTTAACCTACAACCCAAACAAGCCAACCACTTCAGCATGCAAGTAGTAAATAATCCAAGCAAAAGACTCAAGGGCTTCTGAAAAAGCACAAAATGTGATCAACAGAGGTACTCAAACAAGCCACACAGCATTCATAAATAAAATCCACTCAAAAACAGGGATTACCTAAAGCAAAGAACAAGCAAACTTTAACTTAGAAATCCCTACTTCCAGGAGAATTTGCGACTGTCTATAAGTACAAATTGCGAATGATTCGTGACGGTCTAGTGCAGAAACCCGCGAATGCAATATTGTATTCGTGACTGTTCAGAAGAACAACTCGCGAATAGGTACAAGATTTTTCTCAAAAAGAAGAAAACTTCCAGGACTTTCAAATACTGAGGCAAGTAAGAACCAAGATGTAAGATCACAAACAGACTTCAAGCAAATACTGGCCAGGGGACAAAAAAGACCTACAACAGTCTAGGAATCCCCAGCAGAGTTTCCAGTTCTGTTGTACAGGATTACACACCTAATAACCTAAGGTCTGGGGTTACCAACATACTCTATCTACTTGCAGACAATTGACTCTAAAGTGCAGTAAAGGAAATAGGAGGATTAGAAAGACTTACTCGATTACTGAAGGTCGATCTTTGCTAGTCCTCTTCCGCTTTGCTTCACCTTCAAAGTCTTCAAGGTTGCTCCTCTTTCACCTGTCAAGAAACAATCTTCCAGATACAAGATGATTCATATATATATAAGCAGGTTAGATAAATCACATATAAGATGCATAAGCATAAACATTTATCAAACCAATACACATGAAACACATATGGAAGAAGGATTCTCTTTATTATCAATAATGAAGAAGTTCAGATTACAACCCAATGCCTGAGACAAGGACTCCTCTGCAATCAAAGGATTCTGAGTTGCACTACTCCAAAGACTTCTGTATAAACTCCACCAGCATAACTTTGCTCTCTAAGTGTAGGTATCTAACACCCTCCCCAAGGCCTGTATTTATATGGGTGAAATAAGGCAGTTCTCAAAGGTTGGGGAAGTTGTAGCAGTTAAGGAAAATAAGTTAAATGAGTTAACTAATCTCCCATTAGTGTGTGTTTTATGTTTAAATGTTAAGAGATACATTCGCGGGTATGTAGTAGAGAAAACTGCTAATGATTCGCGATTTATCATAAGGGCAACCCGTGAATACATAGATTCACGACTTGCATCAACCGGGACTCGTGAATGACTCGCGAGTTGTATAAAAGAAGAGTCGCGAATACAAATCAACATAGTAAAAATGGCAAAGTAACTAGCTGGATGGAGGAAGAATGTATTATAAGAAGCTCATCCATAGTATCCTGGGCAAACCTCAATCCATAGATGTCCTTTTGTGTGCCAACATGAGGAATGTCGGCACTTGGACGAAGAGGTACCATTTAGGTGGATAACAACCATTTGTTATTGAGAAGGGTGCTGAGCTGTAGAGGCATAGGTCGTATTGAGAGTCATATTTCTATGACCCAACACTATGGTATCATATGCATGACCAACAAAGTAAACCACAATCTCAAAATAAATGAGACACTAATGATTTTTCTTAAGAATTTACGGAGTTTTCTAAGCTAGACGACAGTTAAATATATTTAAAACTAACTATTTTAGCTCTGTGTCAATGTATTTTGTTTTGGGTATAAACCAATACAACCAAGAGGAAATATGCTAATGATATTGGATTATATGTAAGATCTAAACCTAGGAGTGGTGAATTTATTTCACATGCACTTGAAAAAGATCCTCTATAAAGGGCAAAGAAGGAGATGGGACATCATGACCCGATGCATGTCGTGCTGAATTGCTGATTTGTGCGAGAAAAGACTCAAGATCGAGAAAGTGTTTACGGAATGAGTTAAAATTTTATCTAGAAAACGTTAAAGTATTATGTGTCTCTTTTACACTTTCAAAGTTTGCACTACAATTTTGAGAGACTTAGCACTCATATATAGAAAACATAGTGTGTGGGATGCTTCCAGTAAAGAAAATGGGATAAGTGGAGAGCTCTGCGTTTTTGGATTTAGGTAGAGTAGACATTGTTTTCAGATATAACACCGAAAATTGTGTTGAGTAATCTATTCAATATCAAATAATGTTATTTTTATACATCAATTTTCCCTGAACATATTATCTTAGCATACTAACTAGTTATTTAGTGAATATTTCAACAATATAGTAAAATCTGAGTTAACTAGTTGGAGAATATTTACTAGTTAGATCTAATATTAGACATTGAATTACTAGATAAGTAGGAATATGCAGAGAGATATATGTTTTGGATGTATGGATAAAATGGTTTGTCCAGAAATCCATGCACATCGTTGCTAATAATAATAAAATTAATAAAAATAATAATGTTTATACATGCTTTAAATCATTTCCTCAAATGGCCATCCCTCTACGTTAATTACTTTTTACGCCCATAGTATCCCTTCATTTGAGTATAGAATCTAGGGGATTACTTCCATCCTAAAGGTTTGGAAAAAGTATGTAGGTTTTCACAAATCGTAAAAAAACTTTAGTGTGCATATATAGCTAGGTTTTCATAGATTCGTTTGGGATTTCCTATCTAACCAATCTTTCAAATCATTCCTAGGTTAACCCTTCACATAACCATACTAACAGAATTGCATATCAACATTAATATTATGACTGGCTGAAAGAGAAAAAACAATGGGATACAATACAAAGTCTATTAAGAAGCGGCTACACATCATGATTCAGAATATTTACTTTAATCTAAAACTCAAATGATGCATTCACTTTGAATCACTATAAGCACAATTCAATAACACTAATATTCACAATAAGTCAGACTTGTAAAATTTTGTCTATATTTTTTATTCTTCTTGAGGCCTACTTTTGTTGCTAAAATATTGGTAGTAAGCTCTTGTGAGTTCACCTAGATTCAGTATTGATCCTAGATTTGTTTTTCTATTGAAAACATTGATGCACACTTCATCATTGATTTCCAATCACATAGAACCCACCGGTTTCCACCCTTTCTTTCTCTCGACGGGTAATCTCTTTCCATCGAGACCCTAGCTCAAGTGGGGTGATAATATGTAGCTAGAAACTGAAATACAATGCTAGGATGCTACTGGTAGCATTCCAAACACACTGACTTTGTATTGAAACAAGCTCTTACACATTCGCCTCAGAACCACAAAATTGATCTATGGTCGAACTATGGCAGGTGAAAAAAAAATCCCCGCGTTCTTACTCTACTTGATATTTTATTAACATTTCGATTAATAACCATGAATTCCATGCCCCCCTTCACTTAACTCATTATTTACTTATTTATTTATTCACCCACCNCCCCGTTCTTACTCTACTTGATATTTTATTAACATTTCGATTAATAACCATGAATTCCATGCCCCCCTTCACTTAACTCATTATTTACTTATTTATTTATTCACCCACCCTTATTTTAGTTATCTTAGGTCATCTGTTGTTTTTCCCATTAGTTAGGATTTTTTTTACTTTAACCTTTTTTTCCAATTTAGCTCTCATCCTGTTCATTTAATTAATTAATTATCATTATTTGTTTGATTGTGTATTTATTTATTCATTATTATTTATCATTTTAATTTAATTTAGCTTATGAAAATTAACTAAGGTTCTTTATGAACATTTTATTATTTCCCTTATTGAAATAGATGTTGATTACCATCATGTTCTTGTCACGAGCAGGATTATCAAGGTGTTATGTGTCTTGCATTCGGTTTCAATAATTCCCACAAGTGTAGAGTTGGTTATGAAAGATTAGCCAATGCTATCTTAATTCTACTAGCCTATGAAGAGTCAGGTGGTTCATAGGGAATAAGGTTGAATCATTATTGCATGCCTCCAAGTATAATATTCATGACTGACCAACTCACAACCTACCCTCACTGCACATGCATTTGATGAGATGGGTTTTCCTCATTATATTCAAATCCCATCGTGGCGACTGGTTGTTAGACCTACACATATACATTTTCTGCTCTGTCACTTGATGTTGGTCGATTGACAATCATAATACCATAACCTAAACATATAATAGCCCGTGCATCAAATATTATATACAAGATTTCATCCATAACATAAACATCAAATCGACCACAACTTTTGTAGTTTCTCAACTCATTGAGATTCCATGCATGTCAGTGCATCGAACGTATAACAATTGAATCATATCATAAGAAATATTGGTATCAACCACCATAGTTGTTGGCTCGGTTCAAGTCTTTGCATTCTTATGTTTTCTTTTGTTTCATGTACCTACCTTTCCTGTCACACTTGACAGACCATTATAGTACATTCTTGATATCACATAAATTTTTCAATAATTCTTTAATATAAAATATTATAGAACATTAAATCATTTGCTGAGAACTTCACATGATTCTTCATTAACAATTAAAATAATAATATAAATACATTCTCAATTTCCCAATGTCGACATCATTTTCATAATCATGTTTCACGGATCATTTAGTCAATATGTCATACAATTATTTTGAAGTAATTTCTCATCAGTAATTAATTGTTTTAGACATGTATAGGTAACCCAAAACTTGATTCCTTTAAAACTACATCCATACACAGGTTTTAGATCTCAAATAATAAATAGCACAATCATTATTCATAGAATTCCCTCAATGAATAGTTGTAATAGTTTCCAAGGTTTGAAAAAACAATATGTTGCATACACCCCCATGTGAGGAAACTTCGTCTCAAAGTTCTAGAATAAGTACATAAACTGTTTATGAATCCATGATGCATATTCCAAGGTGATAGAGCTTGGACTATAGCTATACCACTACACCTTAACCTGATCGAATAGTCAACATCGTTTCTGTCGAGTTCGTCGACCCAAGATACGGACAACTTCATGCACAAGTACCGCCGCATTCGAAATCTATAAATTGTTCAATACTGCTATGTGATATGGGTATGATATATAGTGACGTAACACAGAAACACAAAAAATTCATGCATTCAACTCAAATATTATGGCAATATGAGATTGTAAGAAACTGGTCCCAATCTTTCAATAATCTCAAATGGTCGTACAAGCTGTAGCGACCAATTAGTTCCCTTGCAAAATTTTATGGATCTCTTTTGCAGACTCCCCCGCAAGAAGATCTTATCCCTAACTAGATAGCTTCGACCTACTCTATGTGAATCAACATAATTTTTCTGTCGATCATGAGATTTCTTCAGTCGCGCTTGGATGGATTGAATTTGTTCTTATATGTCCTGGATCATCCATGCACTGACAAAAACTCTATCTTTGAGTTGATCCCAACTCAATGGTGTCTAACACGGTTGACTGTGGAGAAACTCAAATGGATCCATCTGAACATAGCTATGGTAGCTATTATTGTAGGAAAATTATACCAATGGTAAGTACTTTGATCCAAGACGTACACGTGGAGCATTTCTACTAGGACTTAATTAAACCTCTTAGTCTGAAAATCTATTTCAGGATAGTATGCAGTGCTAAAATTTAGTTGAGTACCTAAAGCTCCTTGGAAAATTGTCCAAAATATCCCTAAGAATACTAATTACTTGTAAGATATAATTTTTCAAGGTACATAGTGCAATTGCACTACCTCATTTATAAATACTCGAGAAATGTTCGATGCGTGATAAGCCTCCTTTACTGAAATGAAATGTGCACTTTTATTTAATGTATCTACTACCACAAAGATGTAATCATGCATCCTAGAGGCCATCGACAACTCAATGATAAAGTCCATATATATTACCTCCCACTTAGACTCATGGATGGCATGGGGCTGTAAAATTCCTGTAGGGTGGAAATGCTTGGCCTTCATGAGTTGACATTCTAGGCACCTTGCCACTAAGTATATCACATCCTTCTTCTACCAGAAAAATAATGGTTTTAGATTTGCATACATCTTCATCACTCATGGGTGGGACATATATGTCGTTCGATGGGATTCTAAGATGATGATTTAAGGTTTAGATCTATTCAAATCCACACATTGAATCCAAAATGATGGAACATTCAAATCATAGGAATTAGATCAAACATTGGAAACATTAAGGTTTAGATCTATTAAAAAATGCACAGAATGAATCCAAAAGCTCGAACATGCAAATCACACGCATTAGATCAAACGCTCGAAACATTTAAGATTTAGATCTATACAAATGTAGACACATGATCCAAAATGCTCGAACATTCAAATCATGGGAATTGTATCAAACGATGGAAACATTTAAGGTTTAGATCTATTCAAAGATGCAGACAACGAGTCCAAAAAGTTGGAACATTCAAATCTTAGGCATTAGATCAATGCTGTAAAATTTCAACATTTAGATCTATACAAATGCAGACAATGGATCCAAAACACTGGAACATTCAAATTGTAGGCATTATATCAAATGATGGAAACATTTAAGGTTTAGATCTATTAAAAAATGCATACAAAGAGTCCAAAATGCTGGAACATTCAAATAGCTGGAATTAGATCAAACGCCGGAAACATTTAAGGTTTAGATCTATACAAATGTAGACAAAGGATCCAAAACGCCGAAACATTCAAATCACGGGAATTAGATCAAACCCTAGAAACATTTAAGTTTTAGATCTATTAAAAAATGCAGACAATGAATCCAAAATGGTGGAACTTTCAAATCGCAGGCATCAGATCAACGTTTGAAACATTTAAGGTTTATATCTATTAAAAAATGAAGACAATGAATGCAAAATGTTAGAACATTCAAATCACAAACATTAGATCAATGCTGGAAACATTTAATGTTTATATCTACAGACAAATGTAGACAATGAATCCAAAAGAAAACACATACAAAGGATCCTTCTGAGTACAATCTATGCCATAACCCAAATGAAAATCCCAAAAAGGAAAGCACATACAATTTGATGGATCTATTATCTATCAACATATGCCATAACAAAATAAAAAACCCGAAAGGAAAACACAGATAGGGGTGATTCCATGAAGGTGGGTAACACATTTTGGCCAAATTTGGCTATGAAAACTTTATTTTTTACTCATGTGCTAGATAGAAGCCCTCAAAACATATATATGCCATGGGAATTTCGACTTGCACTAAAAAAAAAAATTGTAGAATATTATGTTGGCTTCCCAATGATATATATTTTTAAATATTCCAATGTCATTTAATGTGTGGAATCTCGCATTCAATGAACTCTGTGGCCTTAAAAATTTGAAGAAGTTAATAAGTGGCTCATGTCCAACCCCAATAATTCAATCTTACATTGATAATTTAAAAAAATATATATATGAGCATGATCTACACAAAATGCACCGTGGTCTGAACATTTTTTTGATAATTTATTTCACAATATACAATTGTTTATTATTTTTCGAAAGTGACCACATCTAATTTCAATGTCATTTTATACACGTGTGTGTTAATCTCAACTTTTTTTTCATTGTTTTCAAAAGTTGAAAAACCAAAGATGCCCTTTTGAAGAGGATGTGTCGATGTGTGGGCTGTGTATTTTTAAGAAATTTTTGGATGTGTATTTTTTACCCTATGTATTTTTCTTTGAGTTGCTTCGAAGTTGTTGTAAGGTTTTTTAAGTGTACATTTTAGAACTAATTACAAAAACCATATGAATTCCAAAACGCATGCATGATACCTCAATGGATAGAGGATTCAGTGATGAATCTATCGGTATGAACTCCGCTCAGTTATGTTCCATGAATGCCAGGGTTTACACCCCTAGAAGACACAAAGAAACATTTGCTTTCGTGTAAGAGTGATAATTCTCTGTTTTTCAAGACGTTGATCAAGGTATTGAGCTCGATCGAGGTATTGACATCCCTCGATCGAGGTTTTTAAATAACCTTGATCGAGGTTTTGCTAAACCCTCGATTGAGCTACCGTTTAAAGCTCTTTTTATAATTTTTTTTGCACAAGGACCTCGATTGCGACCTTGAAACCTAAATCAAGGTTTTTTTAAAACCTAGATCGACGTCTCAAAACCTAGATCAAGGTTTTTTTTAAATATAGATCGAGGTCTTAAAACCTAGATGGAGGTTTTTTTAAACCCTCGATCCAGGTGTTATGACCTTGATCAAGGGTTTAAAAATTGATCGATCGAGATACGTTTTTTTGTTTTTTTGGAAAGCGCCTTTGCCAAAAAGTGTAACCCAGCTCCATGGATGCACCCATAGTTTTAATGGATTTGATCAAAATATAGGCAATGATAGATGCTCAAATTCATTAAATCGCAGGAAACCATTCATGTTCCAGATCTTTATCAAACACAGACTACAACTACAAATTCCATATCTTAACATAGGAAGCAAATAAATCATCAACTGGTTCAGCGGAATCATGAAACACACACAACAAATAAACCATCAACTCATTCAACAACATCATGAAACGTAGGAAACAAATAAATTATCATCAACTCATCATGTAACACAGGCAACAAATGGGAAGGCTCATTCTCTGGATTTCCCCAAAACATAGACAAGAAATTACATGCATGTTGGCCGTGCCATGCCCTGATCCCCCCTCACATAGAAAATCACAACTATTAATAATAACTCCATTGGTTCCCCCAAGGAGACAAGTGGCAGGCGCAAGCCTCCATGTGTTTTCTTATGTTCCTCGGGGTAACATATATGATCATTCCAAATCCAATTTCGTTTGAAAGTCTTACATATCTTTAAACTATGTTATATTATACTATTGTTCTCCATTAAATGTATCTATAGATTCCATTATATATCATAATGTTTTCCTATATATATATATATATATAAAGTTTTCCCTACTACTTGACACATATAGTAAGGTTTTCCTCAACATCAAAATATATCTATATATTTTATTAATTATATATATATATACCATCCATTACTTAGGTTGTCTTGATGTGGAAGTGACTTCCTCTTCGAGGTTTTATTACTCATTATGATTTTTAATATAAACAAGTTCCACTTGTAAAAGTTATTCTTAGGTTCTCAGGGTAAAGTTTTATGCTACCGGTTAGACACATTATTTTGATAACCTTCCTTTTCACTCTCGAGCACCTAGGTTCATGGGTTCGCAACAACAAGGAATCAACATATGTAAGTAATAAATATAGATCACAATTTTAAGCATGTAAGGAGTTGTCAAGCGTTCATTTACTATTAACGACTTAAAGTCGAAGGTGAGGGTTTGTAACCAACCTCCTCATCGAAACCATGTTGAAACCCAGTTATCTTTACCATATCTCCAAGGCTTCCCTCATCTTTTACTGTCCCCCTAGTGGATTCATCCCCAATCGTTCTTTAGTCGTGCCATGCTTTTATCCTCCTAAACGGATCAACTTCGTCCACAATTTGATGAAGTTAGAATCAATACTTACAGGGCCCTTTATTTACACTTCGTGTTTTCAGGTTGAGGTAGTGAGGGTATGTTGCAACACTAGTTATGAAACTTTGATTTTCATGTTTTTTAAGCCACTCATCCTCTCCCCCTAGTGGATTCACGACTCTCTCGTTTAATTGAGTCAAGTCCTTCGGTCTCGCAAGACTATGAAATAAAATTACAGCTTAGAAAATTGACAATAATACTTATAGTGCTATTATTGACATTGAGCTTGAGTTTCTAATCTAAAGTTGTACATTTACACTTACTTTGTATTTTTCATTTTTGAAGAATTGAAGAATTGAGTTAGCAAAAGATACTACCTCCTAGACAACAAAGGAAAGGTTAAGAGATGTGGTGCATGTGGACTAATTTATATTTCTTACAATTTCAAAACAAGACTTGGAAATAGAACAAATAAGCACTTTAGCACTTCTTTTATCACCTTCACTTGATTCCTTTATTAAAAGAGACTCAAAGACTTCAAGATAGGCTTGGAAACTTGGACATCAAGTATGTTTATAAGGAAAGAAAAATATTTTTAAACCTAAGCTGTATGGATTTTGATGATATCGATTGTTTTTTGTTTTTCTATGTAAGACTGTATAGAATGGTTTTGATATTTTTTCTAATAACAAATTTAAAGTAAAATAAAAAAGCTTAAAGATGTATAGTTTCTAGAGCTTACCTTAAAGAGATTTTTAAAAGGTATTTTTTATACAAGTTACCAAGAAAACTGGTTTTGAGGTTAAGTGAAGAGTAAAATGTGTTTTGTATCAGATGTAAAGATCTTGGAATTTTTTAAAAGGTATTTTTTATACCAGTTACCAAGAAAACTGGTTTTGAGGTTAAGCGAAAAGTAAAATGTGTTTTGTATCAGACGTAAAGATCATCTTGGAATTTCAGGAAAGATGCTTATTGGACTTATTTTTGGATATTTTAGAAATACACAGAAATGTTTTTTTATAAGAGTATTATGTAAAATATAATTCTTTATTAATAAAAAAAAATTTCCATTAAAATTAATACGTTGTAAAAAAAATTAAAACACATCTCAACATTTTAAAATAATATCTAAATAGTTGAAAAAATTTCAAAACCAATCAATATTTAATCCTACTTGGGAATTAGGATGTTCGAAAATCACTAAATTTAATAATCATGCATGGAGATTTACATTGCATGGAAAGATGTTTCAAAATGTAAAGCTCGATTTTGCCCTTCTGATAAGTACTAAACTATTCCTTTGATAATATAACCGTTTTTATAATATAACCGTAAATTTTTTTATTAGAAATGTAAAAGGAACCAACGGAAATGAAAGAAGACAAGCACGACCTCCGGCTTGTTCAACTGGAAATTCACACGTCTATATATCCTGATTATCCTTAGCTCCTTGATTCTTGCTTTACGGATCTTGGCCTGTGTAGGAAGCGCTGAATTTTACTCACCCTTGAAATTGCGAGAGCAGCAACACACCCTATCAATCCCAACCAAAAATAGAGAACAATGAGGAAAGTAAAAGAAGCTATCAGAATTCGACTGCTAGCACAACAGAATGATAATTCAAGCAGAGATCAGCATTGTGAGTCTACGTCACAAGCAGAAGAGGTGAATGATAATGAAACCAAAGACGAGAACAGTGAAGAGATATATGGGCAATGTTGCTGTTCTCCACTGCCAGAGGAGATTCATAAGTCGCAACAGATCCCTACAGCATGGAGTCCTTCGAATGCCCGTCCTCGCAGTCTGAACAAAAAGAAGAAGAAGAAGAAGAAGAAGCAGAAGCAGCTTCAAAAGTGGTTGTTCGATACAGACAATCAGACTGGAGCCGCATATGAGCCAATTGGGTTTCATCAATGGCCTTCAAGTAACGAAATTACTCAGCCGCAGCCAATAATTAGTGAAAAAGAATGGCTGGAGGCGTTGAGGTTTAGATTGAACGAAAACGAAGAAAACTGCAGAAAGCAAAAACAAGATGGAAAGGAAGAATCCGACAGTGCAGCATTAGAGGAATCAGAAGACAAAAAAGAAAGGCGGAGAGAAATACTTCAGGCATTGGAAAAAGGCAAACCATACAAAGACAAAGCGGCCCGTATTTTGAGCTCTAAAAAGCCGTATAGCGATATGGAGGCAAATTTGGTAATTGAGGAGCTTTATGGTATCAAGAACAACGACGAGGTTATTACATTTGAACGGAAGAAACCAGGAAGGACGTGGGATTGTGACAGATGGAAAAGGATGGATGTACAGTTCAAAACTGGTGGTATCTCACAGCCATTTAACGTCAAGGAACCCGGAACAATTCGAAACAAAAGCCATATCGGTGAAAATCGCCTTGCATCGAATCCCTGTAATAGAGGCGAGCAGCCTATAAGCCGTCCTTCTAAAGAAAAATATGGTTATCTGCCACACTTTCACGAGGAACTTCAGAGTTCCACGACCGGCGTTTTTGGAAACAGTGAGGAGATCGAAGGTTTTATAGTTGGTGGAAGGGAGAAGCTTCAAGAGATCCGTCGGGATTTGGAATCTCGTGCCCGTAGTCCAGACGAAATCCATGAGAAAGTATCTATTGATGGCTCAGCTTCATCTGGAAATTATAGTCCATCGGAAAACGATGAGAAAGATTTGATTGATGATTCAGTTTCACGTAAAAGCCAAGCGTGTTCTCCTGCGAAAAAAAAGCTATTCACATTGTGGGGTGTTGATATTTATGAAGAAGACGTTGGGAATCGTCTAGAGAATTTGCAGCTGCAGTCGTCCAAGCCGAAGAGTGGTTCTACTGGTGAGCACGATGTATAAACAGGTCGAATTAAATTTGTAAAAACGGTTGATTTATTTCTTGAATTCAGAGCTGTTTTGGTTGTTTTCTGAAACTATTATTGTCAGATTGCTAAAAAAACATTGCATGCACTTGAATTTCCTGTTGATGGTTAAAACTACGGTAATTTGGCAAAATGGCACAATAATTCAGAGAACCATACAAGTCATATGCATGCAATCTTTTTGCTGAAGAATAGAACATTGTTTCATTTCAAACATGATGTGTTGGATAGTAATGGATCTCCTATCTTAATTGATATTTCAGAATAACAACAAAATTTTAAGACTGGTTAAGACTGCAACACTTCCATATCCACATATAGAATTTTCAGTCTCCAAAGTCTTTTGAATTGAAAATTTTGAAAGAGGCTATTCTTTGGTTTAAGAGTTCGCTTAATATAATTTAGTGCCAATGGGAAAGGACTCTATTCTCGTATGCCCGAAAGTTATATTCAGATGATGAGATTCCAAGAATCCCTTTTGTTTTGGATGAACCTTTTTACGTTTTGGTGAATTTTTATTTTCTTATTTTTTTTATTTAATATTATTTTTTAGTAATGTAAGTAGAAGTAAATTGTTAGGTTAATTTTGATAAAAGTAGTTAACCATTTTGTTTTAAAAGGATTAAACATTAAAGTAATTAGAAAATCATTATAATTATCTATTATTTATTCTTATTTATGGTATAGCATAAACATAATTAAATTAATTAATATATTATTATCAAAAAAGTGATATAAATAAAAAAACAAAAAATAAAAAGAGATATCAGCTCAAGTGAAGTTTATTAAAATCTTAATAAAGATACCATGAAACCAATCTCTACTTGTTACAGTCATCTTAATACAATTATTAACATTAATATAAATTCATCATGTATTTTTGTATCATTATCTTTTCAATTTTAATAAATAGTTTTTTTATATTAATAATATGATTCATCTTGTAAGTTTTATTTTTATCTTAATTCATTTTTCATTTCAATGAAAAAAATTATAACTCATTTTTTTATCCTTATTATAATTAATTTGATTCATCTTATTGTTATGGTAAATACATATTTAATTATTTTTACTTTTGATAAATTATAAACATAACATAATTTTTTTAATTATTATTGTTTCTTAAAAAATATCAACCATACAAATAATGAACTTACATTCCCAAAACTCGTCGTGCGAACTTGTGATGGAGACTATTATTTATAGTGAGTTTAAAATATAGTTAAACATCTATAAAATTACTTATAAACTCCTCTCACACGGTTAGGGAGAATAACTTTAAAATATAGTTAAACATTTTATAAAAAAAACTTATAAACTCCTTTTTCTAAGAGATTTAAGTCACTTTTCCCTTTAAAACAACTCATCTACCTATGTAATGCACTTGAAATCAATAATCTATTATTTATTTCTATTGAAAATACTTTAACTATTATTTTTATTATTTTTTATAGAAAATAGAAAATAAAATAAATATAATGAATTACTCTTTATTAATAAAAGTACCTAAAGAGGGACATAAGTGGAAATAGTTGTTCAACAACTCCTAGTTGAATGCAAAAGAGAAGGAGGCTCATAAATGACTAAGTCCTAGGCAGAACACTATATAATAGTATGTCCATAAGCAAGCAGGAGGCTAGCATTGGATGCATATTAAATCTGAGAATGAAAGAGATGGCGCATTGAAGGATTTTGCTCTTGTGGTTCAATGAACAGACTTCGCTGTCGTGGAAAAAGTTAGCTCCTCTGAGAGTTGGTTGGGAGGAATGGCTTTTCCACTTTTGTTTTGCCAACAATGGTTCCATATTCTTATTATATGTTTTAAATTTACTGTAGGCTCTCTCATTTTAGATCTGGAATTGTAAATGTAGCACCTAGTATGCATCGATTTGGTTCTGGCTTCTTTATCAGTTTTAATTCCCTTTTGATTATATTTATAAATGCTAACTGGTTTATATACTTGGAGTCAAATTCTATAAATAATAGATAATTACTAACTTAAATCTATTTCTTTTCTATGCGATGGATTTATTTTTAAATATCTCTGTATTTGTTGTGTTCTTACAACTTTCCTAGGTTGTTGCTTAAAATGCTAGTATGTAGATGTGTTCTTACAACTTTCCTAGGTTGTTACTTAAAATGCTAGTATGTAGGATAATTTAATATTCCTTTGTTTATTAGCATTAAACTAAATAAGTCAGGATTGAGGATGACAAAGGAATAGGGCCTCATGTTTTTATTAAAATCCTCTACAGTTGAAGAGTCAGGTATGATATTGTATAGAATAGACCCTTTTATAACAAACTTATATAATACAAATATTACAGGAATGAGTACCTACAGGTTAAAAGAATTAATATATAAACAATCCTTTACTGATCCAAAGTAAACAATCATAACTGAATCGAAGATCCAAAGCAAACAGTTATAACGAAAACAACGAATCATATATACAAGTATGTCATTATATGATGGTCGCCAAGCTTTAAAAATCTATGGATCATAAGGTCATGTGTAATTACAAATCATGATCGCATGCTGTCTACTTTAGGTTACGATTTGTTACTTTTAAACTTTCCCACCTAAGTTGCAAGCCTCCATGAGTCGTCAAACATTAAATAAAATTATTTAAGTATGCTTGTAATCCCTTGGCCATGGCTTCCAGTACTAAACTAAAAGATTAACATTACATACACATTCAAGAATAAAAGCAGTGTTGTATAGACCAAACTATAACCATCATATGGGTAGTATTCATCATAATTAACTATTATTATTTCATTTTGATTATCGAATTATTATTATTATTATTATTATTATTATTTACACAGTTAAGTTTTAGAACTAAAACCTATCAACCAAACATAGCACGACCGTAATACCATCAACGATAGAAGCCTATGAACTAGATAATAAACACGAATAATTTTTGCAGTAAGGACCCTAAGGTTCATCCTTAAACATAATGATAAAGGAAACCGTTGCGAGATTACAAAGTGGTTGTAAGTCCATCTTGGATGGCTTCCACCTGCATTAAAAACCACTTATATTTCTTTAACCAAACCAACGACATGGAGGTAAGACCATCCACGATTGAACCCATAGTGTCAGTGCAATCCAGATAGGATTGTACACTAGTGCACCTAAACCCTCATAAAGCAATAAGGTCTTAAAGCATCTCTAAAATAGAGGGTAAAACCTCTAAGGTTTAAACTAAATAAACTTATCTCATGCAAAGATGGAGTCCTCTCCTCTTGGCTCCTCGACGCTCACACTTAAGTACGTGCAACAATACACACTAGATGAGTATTGTAATCTACGACTTGCTATAAAGTACATTTCGAAAAGAGAAGCATAGTTATGCATATGTTACCTGGGGTGTTTAAAAACGTAGTCCTGGGATGAGGTTCCCCTCTCTCCTCCCTCTCTAGCACCCTTCACCTTCAAGTATTCCTGGTTACAGTCAAAACAAATTTAAATAACATAAATGGAAATTGTAAGATTTGTTTTTAACTTTTAACTGACCTTGGGCAATTTGTAGAGAGGGATAGGGGTTGGCTCCTCTGGAATTACCCTTATCCCTCTTCTTCCTGTAAACACAAGCTATAAAATCTCTTAATGTCATAAAAACTGATCATTCTACCCAAAAAAAATGGCTAAGTCCAGGACTTTACCTGTTAACCAGGAAACGTGCATGGTTGATTTCATTGGCAGGATCATTGAGGCACAAGAGGTGGGTTACAGACCACCGAGGAATCCATGGGATCCCAAAACACCTCAGAATGGGATTAAGCACAATTCTATTAACACAAAGATAAAAACTCTACACTACAAACCCTAACGCCATAAACATTATTACAGAGAATATATTTGGCTCTCGCTAGCTTAAGACCAAAATGACCAAATGCAACTAACAAAGGTTCTGACAACCAAAATGACATAGTAAAAACCCTTGCAATCACACCAGACATGTGTAAGGCCAAGATCACTTCTTGAGCCAGCTTAAGGGACCTGGCTACATTGACAACTTGTATCTAGGACAAACATTTAAGTCAACCAAAGTACCACTTTTAGCTCACAGTCAGGGAGATCATGACCATTTAATCATTGCATTAATGAATCAACATCAATTTCAAACAATGTGTTAAAACTCCAATGAATAAACCATAGTATACCATAAGAACCATGGTGTAGACCATGTCATATATCACTCATCATTTGATGCTGCGAAGAACATTGCATTATATTTTATAACCTTTACTTTAGATCAACGAATGTTTTTACACTATGACATTTACCACATGCCTTACAAACCCCAAACCATCGTGCTTAGGATGGAGGGATCACAACATACCATGATTTTAGGCTATGGTAAGGCCTATGGTTTTTTAATCAATTTTAACAAGATTATTACATAATGTATGAGATCAAGACTATGAATAGTCTCCCAATCCTTAGGGATAATAATACCCAAGTAAAAAATATCAAATTAAAATCTAGGAAACTAAAAACATCACCTGTGAGTGTAGCTGAGCGTAGTGGAAGGAGATGGTTGTTGACTCAGCCGACGGAGTATGGCATAGTCAATAGAACAGCAAGGTTAATAACTTTAATTAGTATAAATAACTTAGAACATGACTAAAATTCTCCTTAAACTACGACAAATCAATGCATGTAATTTATTTTTACAAATGTTTGTGGTGTGTTACAAAATGGTATCAAAGCATGGTTACAGCATTGAGCATGAACTAGGTCAACACTTAATGTGATAAAGAAACCATAAAAAATAATTTACTTTACTTTTTGTTTAATTCTCTTGCAAAACAGAAAGAGAAGGATAACTCTATTTTTGCAGGAAAACATGGAAGAAGCAAGGATATCTGCAGAAGAAGAGTTTCACCTAGAAAATCCTTTAAATAATAAAGAGGGTAATTTAAGGGATGGGGAGATATGGGTAAACCTAAACAAAAGTCAATATAATAAATTAGAACCGCAATGAACTATTAAGGAATTAAGATCAGAACTAACAAAAGTTAAGGAGGATATTGAATGAATCCTAAAATCTCAAGAGGAATTAAATATTATTTTTTTATTAGCTAAAATACATAACAAAGAAAAGGAGAAAAATAAGGAATTTGAACATATCATACCAAAAAGTACACCTTACAAACGTAAGAGAAGGAAACTGGAATTATCTAGTCATAAAACTAAAACTTTCGGTGAAGAATCAGACAAACGCCACTTAGGAAAACAACATGATTCAAACGAAAGTAGTGATGACAATAAAATAAAAAGAAATACAAAACCTGTAAGGAAATATATGGTGAGCTTAAAATATTAAACCACCAATGTGTAATGGTGGAATTGAGAAGGGAGAAGAAGTGGAGCCCTGGTTGTCGAGGATGAAGAAATACTTCCAAATATACAACTATTTTGATGAACTAAAAGCTAAAATGACCATCTATAATCTGACTCGAAAGGTAGATATAAGGTGGCAGGATATAAAGAAGGTAAAGGGAATAAAGGAAAGATATGTATATTGAAATTTTTTTAAAAGAAAATATATGTCGGGACAGTATTATGAAGAGAAGGCCAAAGAATTTTACGAGTTAAGATTAGGAGCTATGACTATGAAAGAGATCTATAGTAAAATTTTGATCCTACTTCGTTACATACCTTAAGTAATTGATGAGAAACCTAGGATACAATGTATTCTCAATTGTTTCCCTATCATGTTCAAAGAACAGATTGAGTATGGCAATCCGAAGAGGCTATAGGAAGTGATGAGAAAGGAAAATTCCTGTTACGACTTAAATAAAAATAAAAGAGAAAGTGTACCAACTTGGAAGAATAAAAGGAAAAATAACTTTGATCCAAGAAAAAAACAAAATAATTTCCACAAAAACACAGGGAATAATTATAAATGGTATTAGGGTAATAACTATAAAAAATTTAAACCACGAAATTATATAGTAAAAGAAAGATAAACTCTGACTTCTTTTAACAAGAATACTGCACCAACACAACCCTTAAAATGGTGGGAATGTGGTGAGCCACATTACTTTAAAGACTGCATAATTATAAAGAATTTTTTTAATGTTCACTCTATTAAGGAAGCAATTACTATTGGAGACACTGCAAGGAGCATACCCAGAATCAGTGTTGCATTGGAAAACCGACAAGTAGACCATCAAATTTCCATGGTCAATATTGAAGGTATGATAAAACATAAACCTATTTCCATCTTGATAGATCGAGGTGCGAGTGTGAGTTATGTATCACCTAGAATAGTTGAATTATGTAAATTAGTACCCAAAAAGTTTCATGAGTCATGGCTGGTACAGTTAGTCATAGGTGCTAAATGTAAAATTACTATCTATGTTAAGAACTATGAATTGTTAATGAGTGATTTCATTTTGCATGCTGAATTGAATATTCTACCTCTAGGTTCCTACGATCTGTTAATAGGAATGGATTGGCTAGAAAAACACAGAGTAATGCTAAATAGTTTTAACAAAACCTTTACATGTATAGACGATACTGGAAACACTATAAAAATAAAAGGGATTCATAGTAGAGTTACAATCAGAGAGATATCTTCTGTACAAATGAAAACATCCCTCAGAAAATGATGTAAAGTGTTTGTTGTTTATTGAATGAACGATAAAAATAAAGAAATTAAACTCAAGATAGAAGACATACCGGTTGTAAAGAAGTTTGAAGACAACTTTTCGGAAGAAATCCCTGCAATTCCTCCAAAAAGAGACATTGAATTCATGATTGATCTGATACCCAGAGCAGTACCAACATTGAAATATCCCTACCGAATGAACATAAGAGAGCTTACAGAGCTCAAATATCAATTACATGAATTGATTGATCAAAAAGTATATTCAACCTAGTGTTTCCCCTTGGGGAGAACCGATCTTATTTGTAAAGAAGAAAGACAGAACCTTAAGGTTGTGCATCGACAGTAAACAACTAAATAAAATGACTATTAAAAATTGGTACCCGCTACCCCGGATAGACTATCTATTCAATCAATTTCGTCGAGAGAATATCTTTTCGAAGATATATGTAGCACCCCGGTTTTTACTCGATAGTATTAATATTGTACATGATGTATGTATTGTATTTGAATAATGGAAAGGGTATCAAGGCCAAGGCCCTGTCATTTCTTGAAGTTTTCTAGATAGGTGATCACGATTGATACCTATGGTTTTCTTGCTAAGTCAAGCATAGGTCATTTTGAAGATCATGTAAATGCACAATTTAATAAAATACCACAACTAGATATGGGATTGCAACGTGAAAGATATGGGGGAATGATTCCACAAGGGATACGGTGGGGAGTTAGTCAAACCCCCTGAGTAAATAGGATGTGACCAGATGTCAATGGGGAAACCCATGAACCCTCAACTACCTTTTGTCCTCTATCCTCAATCATTAATTTCTTCTAGATGTTGGATGAGGCAATTAATTGCTTGGGAAGAGTAAGGCATGACAGTCTGATTACTTAACAGATCAATCTCGTAAGTCTGCAACATGGGGAAGGGACATACTTGCTTCTATAGCAAGGAAGCACTTCATGTGTTATAGTCTGTACTTTCTCAGATACACAAGAAGGTTTTGTTATTGCTGAGGATCGAGGGATTCAACCATTTACTTCATGGTCCCTGCTTGTAGAGTCATGTTTTGTTTTGTTTTTTTCATGCTGGTCATTCAATTCTGGTTGAGAAACTCGTGGTATGGCTGAGTAAATTGGTAGTGGGGATCATTCGATTTTATGAGAGTGTATTACTTTGTGGTCTCTCTAGTGTTGTTGTTTAGTGGTCCATTGTTCTGAACAATTTGTTTCACTCTTCGAAATTGTGGAAGGTGTTTTCGTAGTGGTTTCCTCTCTTACATAGTGAGTGAATCCGATGATTTTGTGTGTCCCCTATGGTTTGTTGTTTTGTGAACCCTGGGTTGAGTCTGAACTGTATGCAATACTTAGGAGTAGAAGAGACATAGAATGTTCTTGATAAACCTAGTGTGGGACCTCACAATAATATAAGAGTGGATGGTGAATCTTTTCTGCACATCTTGAAGAGCACTGGAAGGGAAGGTGTAGCCCAAGGGACTATGGAGGAGAGAAGGGGACACTTCCTTGTGTTGGGTGTGTAGGAAACATGGATGCCAAGCTAGATAGATATTGTGAATGTGTCCTTAGCTTTGTGGATGAGATGAATATCTTAGTATTTATTCCTGTCCACTGCCTTAGCAGCGTCTGAAACCCAAAGGAGAGTGGATTGGCTAGAAGCCTGTGAAACCTAATTGTATATTGGATTGGATGGGCATCCTATGAAACCCAATTGGATATTTTGTTGGCTGAGAATCCTGTGAAACCCAAATGGTAGTTGGCTTGGCTATGTCTTGTTGTCCATTGGGCCATGTGTGTAATCCTTGGTTGTATAGCCTCTGGATCCCAACTATGAAAGATGCCTTGGAAGAGTATCCTGTGAAATCCATTTGTTAGCCTAGTTGTTCCTTATTGTGGATGTTCGCTTGACTATGTAGAGTATGTGAAACCCAATTGTTTTCTGGCTTGGTTCTGTAGCCTGTGAAACCCAACAGTGTTTTGGCTTGTTGCTTGGGCAGTTTGATAAACCCAACTATGAGATGGATTGGCCATGTAGCCTGTGATACCCATTTGTTGGATTAACTGTGTGTTATGAGTTCTCACTATGTGTAAGGATGTAGTTCCCTGGTTCCTTATGGAAATCACGCCCATATTGAGGGTGGCAGTGTGTTGAGAGATTAATGAACACATTGGAATATGGTTGGGTGGAACGTTGTAGCGACATAGCTAGTTGCGGGACATCGTAATCATCAAGATAAGTATCTATGTTATGCTTGTTTATGCCATGTATTTGCTTATGAGTTATTATGATCATGTTGAATGGTTATTGATGGTTAAGTAGAAGTTTACTACTATTATGTTTTCCTACATTTTACTTCTATTTATACCTTCTGTTTTTTCAATGCATTTTCCTAAGTTCATGGAGGCTAGAAGCTTGTTACAGAGTCAGGAGGCAGCACACTCAATGTTTTCACCCCTTAGAATCTTCTCGAGGGAGGCAAAAGTCGGAAAATGGAAAAGGGAAATTTGAATAGGGAAGAATTGTTGTGTTTTCGCTCCTCGGGATCCACCCATGGATGCCAGAAAGTGGAAGGCAAAAAGAGGAGTTGAAAACAAGGAAGAAGGAGTGTTTTTTTATTGTCGAAGTCCGCGTTTGGAAACCAAAAGTTGAAAGTGCATAAAAGGTTAAGGTCATTTGTTTTTTTCCTGATTTCTGAATTTCGCAGTGGAAGATGGAGGGAGAAATTCAGAAGGCGAAAAGTGGATAAAGGATTTCATTGTTTGTTGTTTCTCTGATTACGGCGTTTTGTAGTGGAAGGTAGAAGGAGGAAGTCGAAAGGTAGAAACTGGATAATGGATTCCTCCGTTAGTTATGTTTTCAATTTCTGAGTTCTGAGGTTGGAAGGGAAGAAAGCGGAAGGTGAAAGCAGGAAGGAAGAAGAGCCGTTAAGTATTTTCGTCATTTGTTATGATTCCTTTTTTTGAGTTCTGAGGTCGGAAAGGAAAAAAGAAGAAGGAGAAAGGTGGAAGGAGGATGAGTCATTAAATCGAAAGGAGGAAAGCAAAAGTGCGGAAGGCAGAAGGTATAATTATGACAATTCACTTCATTAAGTCTTTGATTTTTCATCTTCCGAGCTACGAGCTCAGAAGGTGGAAAGCGAAAGTGTGGAAGGAAGAAGGCAAAGTATGGAAAGGATAGTTCTAGTGTAGAAATGATCATTCTAGTCATAGAATGGATCTGTCAAGGGAGGAACGATTATTATAATTGTTTCGAATCCTAAGAATGAAGGTTGAAGAGTGTGTTAACGTCCATCCCATGTGTTTTGAAAGGATAACAAGGGTTCTTGAAGTAATTTTATTTATTTATCTACATTATGGGGTATGGTGATGTTACAGATTGGTATCAAAGCTATTGGTTGCAACACATGGCCTAAATGGTCCCAGAGGAATAGTTAAAAGAGATAAGAGTACCTTCTAATACTAACATTATAGTGCATTTCATTGTGGTATTGGAGCTTATGGTTACAACATTGGGCCTAAATGGGCAAAGTGACGATAATTAAATGGTTTTACTTCTGAAATTGTTACGCAACTAATAAATGATATTTATTAAAACATTTTGCAGAGTCATAGTGCAGATTGAAAAAGTTGGTTTTTGGAGTGGCCATGAGAACCTATGGCATGAATGATGCATGGATTTCCTATGAGCATGAGGAATATGCCATGGGAGAAAACGTTCAAGTTGGAAATGCTGAGATAGAGTCCAATGGGAGAAGATTTCAAGATTCTCCACTAGATGTTGTGGCCACCAAGAGAAGATTGATTAAAGCTCAGGAAGAGAAAAATCAATTGAATGTAGCCATGCTGTAGAGTTAGACATGCATCCAAAGGAAAACGTTCTCTAGGTGACGTATAGTAAAACCAAAAGGTAGTAAGAGCAGTGCCATAAGAAGAAGAAGGTTTTCTACTGGATCATCTGACTCTAAATAATCCACTAGGGATTTGAGCTCTTCATCTCACAGAGAAAAGAGAGAGAGACGCTATAGGAACAACTCACATAACGAGTTCAAAAAGGCAAGACCTCCTACCTTTAACGGTGAGGTAAAGAATGGTCAAGAAGCTGAATCTTGGATTCTTAAGATGAAGAAATATTTCAAAGTCCAAGACTACTTGGGAAATATGAAGTCTAGGGTAGCCATATTCAATCTGAATGGTAGAGAATCTATATGGTGGGAGCACCTTAGGCAGGCAAGGAAGATAAATGAAAAAGTATTTTGTGGAAACAGTTCAAGAATTTTTTCAATCAGAAATACCTCTCTCATAGGTATTATGATGATAAGATCAAAGAATTCCATCAGCTGATATTGGGACAACACACCATGGAAGAATATGAAAACAAGTCCTTAGAGTTGTTGAGGTATGTTTGGTACATCAAAGATGATAAATTGAAAATCCAATGTTTTTTGAGTGGGTTACCTCAAGCATACAAAGACAGGATTGAATTTGATGAACCTCAAGCTCTGGAAGAGGCTATTAGGAAGGAGAATTATTTCTATGATCAGAACAAAGGAAACCTAATATCCATAAGGTTGGGAACAACAAAAACTAGGAAATTTTGACCAAAGGAAGAAAGGTTTCAAACCTTCCCACTTTCAAAATCAATAGAGGCAACCATCACAAGCTATGAATTAGCAAGCTAGAGTGATGGGAGACAGGACAAGAGATCCAAAAGAGATTAGACAACCTCTCCAATGTTGGAAATGTGGAGGACCCCACATGCACAAGAATTGTCCACTCGAGAATGGGTATGTGAAGTAAGCTCACAATATTCAAGAAGCAGAAACTATGATTTAGGTAGAAAGGATTATCCCTAGGATTTATGCAGTACCAGAGAGCTGGTAGGAAGATCATCAGTCAACTGTGGTTGAAGTCGCAGGTAATATTATTGAACAATCTGTTTCTGTTTTTATTGACCCTGGATCTACTTACAATTATATTACTACTAGAGTTGTTGATATTTGTGCTTTTAAGAATTTAAAGCATAGCAAATCAAAGTTAGTTTGGCAATCCAGTATGAATACGAGAAAGGTTAGTGCAGTGGTAGAGAAATGTCCATGGGTTATGGATGAATTAGTCACTTATGAAGATCTAAATGTTCTACCACTTGGTCCCTATGATGTTCTCATTGGAATGGATTGGTTGGAAGCACACAGAGTTAAGATTGAGTGTTATAATAAGACTTTTGAGTGCTTGGATGAAAAAGGAAACTTGAGGGTTGTAAGAAGCATCTCAAAGGTGATATCCGTTTGGAAGATTTCACCAATGCAGTTGAAGAAGTTCTATATGAAAGTTTTCTAGTTGTATGCATCCCATGTGTTGGAGGAAACAGAGAATGGAACTCCTAGGTTGGAGGACTTTCATGTATTGCAAGAATTCATGGATGTTTTTTCTGATGAAATTCCAGGGCTTCCTCCAAAGAGGTACATTGATTTCACAATTGAACTTGTCTCAGGAGAAGCACTAGTGTCCAAGACACCCTACAAGATGAACACACCATAAATGTTGCAACTGAAGATGCAACTGCAAGAGTTGTTGAAGAAGAAGTATATCAAGCCAAGTGTGTCTCCTTGGGGAGCACCAGTTATTTTTGTGAAAAAGAAATATGGTACACTCAGGTTGTGTATTGATTACAAACAACTGAACAAAGTCATTGTGAAGACTAAAATACCCATTTCCTAAGATTAATGACCTCTTTGATCAAATGAGAGGAGCAAATGCATTTTCTAAGATTGACTTGAGGTCTGGTTACCATCAAGTAAGAGTCAAAGATAAATATATTCATAAGACAACCTTCAAAACAAGGTCTCGACATTATCAGTTTGTAGTGGTACCATTTGGTCTAACAAATGCACCAATTACATTTATGTGTCTCATGAATAGTGTTTTTAACAAGTATTTGCACAAGTTTGTTCTTGTATTCCTTGATGGCATTCTTCTTTATTCTAAGAACGAGGAAGAACATGAACAACATCTGAGATTGAATTTGAAATCGCTATGGGAGCATAAGTTGTATGCCAAGTTGAGAAAGTGTGACTTCTACAATGATAGAATTCATTATTTGGGTCACATTATCTCACAGGAAGGAATATCTGTAGACCGTGACAATATTGAAGCCATTATGCATTTTCCAACCCCAAGAAATGTGAGAGATGTAAGATATTTTATGGGACATACAGGAAACTACAGGAGATTCATTGAGGGATTCTCCAAGGTTGCACATTTAGTCACTTTTTTGCAAAAGAAGGGGATAAAGTTTGAATGCACACCAAGGTGTGGAGAAAGCTTCCAACAGTTGAAGAATCTTCTCACAAGTGCATTGATATTGAAGATTGCAGATCCAAAAAAATATTTTGTGGTGTGTAGCGATGCATGTGGTCAAGGACTTGGAGGAGTTTTTATGCAAGCAAACCACGTGGTATGCTATGCATAAATAAAGTTGAAGGATCATGAGAATAATTGTGCCACTCATGATTTAAAACTTGCTTCCATAGTACATTCTCTCAAGATGTGGAGGCATTACTTCATGGGAAGACAATTTGAGTTAAGGACAAATCATTATGGTCTGAAATATTTATTTGATCAACCAACTTTGAATGCTGGGAAAGCTAGATGGCTAGAGTTTTTATGTGAGTTTGATTTTAAAATCAAACACATAAAAGAAAAGAAAATAAAGTGGTTTATGCACTCAGTAGGAAGGTGCATGTGGCATCTCTTAGTATTTTCCAATTAGATTTGAGACAACAAATTGTTGATCATGCTGCTGAAGATGAAATGTATGTGCAAATCAAGGACAAATTGCAGCAGAAAAGTTCTGAGAAGAGGTATGAGGGATATAAATTGGAAGAAGATGGAATTCTTACCTATAAAAAAAGAAATTATATTCCGAATGTAATAGAATTGGGGAGAATTGTTATGGATGAGATCCATCAAGATCCATATTCTGGTCACCCAAGATATGAGAAGACAATTGCTACAACCAGAAAGCAGTATTTTTAGCTAGTACCGAAGAAGGACATTGCTGAGTATATTTCAAGGTGCATGAAATGTCAACAAGCAAAGGTTGAGCATCAACACCCAACAGGTTTGTTGCAACCTTTCCTAGTTCCAGAATGGAAATGGGAAGTTGTTTCCATGTATTTTATTACAAGATTTCGAATGACTTGGATACAACATGATTCCATCATGGTTGTGGTGGACAAGTTAACAAAGGCATGTAATGTCCCCAAAATTTGAATTTTTTTATTTTATTAGGCTAGTCAATTACAACATGAACTGGACATTATCTTAACTTATGCAGAATGTGTTGTACTTTGTTTCATTGCTCTATATTATCATAAGTTGTTCTTACTTCCTTCTCTATGTTTTCCTAATGTGGTTGTTAGTGTAATGCTCTGTTGTCGTTATGTTTCTTAATATTTGAGTTCGATGGTTATGAATGTATATGTATGTATGTTATTTTGATTGCTTAATCATTGGTTATAAAGTTTGATTGTTGTTTTATGAATAATTATGACTTACCTTGTATTATCAAGGGGTGGAGTGGCGGGACTTATTTCCCTTGTAAACACGCATAGAAGGTAATTGTTTTTACTTTCCACTACAAGGCTTACTTATTTATTATAAAATTAATGCATTTCTTTCCTTGTTGCATGTAGGTGCACTTGATGACAGAAAAAATGATTATAAAAGAAAAACAAGACATACTGCCCATGTGTCACTAGCACACAACTTGGATGACGAATAGACTTATTGTCCTATCCTATTGACTATTATTACAGTTTTTAGTTGTTTTTTATGCAAGGATGGTGTTACTATGCCTATGTTTGCACTGGTTACCAGTATGGTTTTATGGTCTTATGACCATGATTGACTTACTCCTATACTTTAACATTTAGATGATATACAATGTATACGGATTATCATATTATAACATGGTCATTGGTTTATTAAAGTCTTTGCGTATAAGTTTTACATTAGCCATTCATGGCATATCACATATGCCATGAATTATGGCTAAACCCTAAGTATATGATACATTTGGTGGGGTTTAGGTAATGCATGGTGAAAAAATGTAGGTATCATCTAAATATGTCCTTCAAGAAGATATCATCAATGTTCACTTCTTTGTAGGTCGAATTCACATGAATGAAGTGTGTTGCTTTCGAAAACTTGTGGATGACCAAAAAAATAGAATCATTTTGCTTCTTACTTTTTGGTAAAACGGTGATGAAATCCATAATATTGACCTCCCACTTTCATTCCAGAATGGGTAATGGCTGCAGCAATCTCCTAGGATGCTAATGCTCAGCTTTGAATAGATGAAATTCCTGACATTTCGCAATAAACATTGCAATGTCGGCCTTTAACTTAGGCTAGAAAAAGTGTATCTTGACGACAGATATCATATTTTAATATCTTGTGTGCCCGGACTAGGGTTCCCTATGAAATTCCGTAAGGATGCTGGACCGAAGGTCCCCTCCTTCTGGAACATACAAATGATCCTTGGACCATAGTAGTCTGGATTCGTCTACCTTGTATTATTTTTGTTGTTGAAACAACCTGTCCTCATGGATTTTCTTGAGGATTTCCACATAGAAGGGGTCAACTCTGTTGGCCGCTCTAATCCTCCCATGCAAGTTTGCATCGGTTTGACTCAAGGTCACCTCATATATCATATGAGTTCATCGGCTCAAAGCATCGGAAACCTTATTCTCTTTTCCCTTAATGTGCTTTAGCTTGAAATGGCACTCACTAAGGAAAGCCAACAACTTGGATTTCCTTGCATTCAGATTCAATTGATAGAATAAATATTTCAAACTCATATTGTCTATCTTCAAAAGGAACTTCCTTCCCATGAGGTACTGCCTCCACATCCTCAAAGCATGGATGATGGCAGCTAACTCAAGATCATGGATAGGGTAATTCTTTTCATGCTCTTTTAACTTCTGTGAGTCATAATAGATCGCGTGATCATTCTGCAAGAGGACTCCTCCAAGTCCTTCCTTTCTTTCATCCGTGCAAACAATGAAATCCCCGTAGGGATCTACAATTCGTAACGCCGATGCGGTCATATAAAGTTGCTTAATCTTTTGAAAACTTTCTTCACACTTAGCGGTCCATAAGAGCTTACTTGCTTTCTTCTAGAAAGTGGTCATGGGGCAAGCGATTCTTGAGAAGTTCTCAATGAACTTTCGATAATATCCAACTAATCCCAAAATGGACCTAATGTGAGTGACACTAGTAGGGGTAGGCCAATCCTTTATTTCCTTAGTATTTTTCGAGTCCACATCTATCCCTGTCTCGGAGATAATGTGACCTAAGTAATGAATTTGTGGTTTGTAAAGATCTCATTTGCTAAACTTAGCGTAAATATGGTGTTCTCTAAACACTTGTAGTACTATGCGAAGGTGTTCTTCATGCTCTTATTTATTCTTGTAACAAACCAGTATGTAATTTATAAATACCAAGACAAACTTATTTAGATACCTGTTGAATATGATCTTCACCATACACATAAAGTTCGTAGGTGCATTGGTCAACCTGAATGACATCACTACAAACTCGTAGTGCCCATACCTTATACAAAAGGAAGTTTTGTGAATATCTTCATCATAAATCCGTACCTGATGGTACCCGGATTGCAAGTCAATCTTTGAAAATATTTTGGCTCCTCCCACTTGATCGAACAAGTCATCAATCCGAGGGAGTGGATAATGGTTCTATGATGGTCATTTTGTTCAAATGACGATAATTGATGCACATCCGCATCGTACCGTCCTTCTTCTTTATGAATAATATCAGTGCTCCCCAAGGAGACACACTGGTTCGGATATACCCTTTCTCTATCAATTCCTACAACTGTAGTTTTAGTTCTACCAACTCAGGTGCAGCCATGTAGTAAGGGGCTTTGGAAGCCAGAACTAATCCTGGGGTCTATTCGACGAAAAAGTCTAGATCTCGTTCCGGAGGAAATCCTAGGATTTCCTCGAGAAACGCATCCTTGAATTATTCAAGAACAGGGAAGTATTCTATGTGTTTCTCTCTATCAGACTCTATGTCTTGAATGCTCACTGCCAACAACTTGCAGCCCTTCCTGACGCATCTCTTTGCTTGTAAGGAAGATATTTTCCTTACAAAAAATTTCTTTGGAATGCCCTAAACCTTCACTTGGTTCCCTTGGCTATCATTACACAAGATAGACTTGTGTAAAAAATTGAGCATGACATGGTGTTGTTCTATCTAGTCCATGTCGATAAGTACATCGTATGATCCTAAAGGTAGGATGTTCAGGTTTACTTTCGTAGGAAAACTATTCAGGTTTACCTCACATTCTTTAACAATTTAAAAAACTTTGCATTTCATACCTGTGGCTAACTGAACCAACCAAGGTTTATGATGTTTTACTTTTCCTAGTTTGCATTCATCAACAATTTTAGGTGAACATAGCTCCGACAAGCACCAAAATCAATAAGTATTGAAATAGAAGTGTTCAAGATATTACATTCTATCTCATCCATTGTAGCTTGATGATATACCTATTGGCCATCCAATGCTGCATAAATTCATAGTGTTCCAACTATGTCCTCAATAATTGGTTATTCTTGTAAGTTGTGCAAGACCCCACTGGTCTTATTCTTACAATCTCAGGCATAATGAGTCCCGTTGCATTTCAAGCACTTGATCTGTAGCAGGGTAGCATTGGATCCACTTGCTACTAGCTTGTTAACATTAGAAGCTAGTACATATGGATTTGTACCAGATTTGTTGAAGTTCTTGTTTACTTGAAAGTTGTTATTGTGCTTTCTTTATGGCTATGCAATAGACCCAAGTCTGCGGTTATCCAAAAATTTCTTAGACTTGTCTCAGTTTTGGTTCAGGTTCTCCTTCCTTAATTGTCCATGCTCATAACAGAGACTAGATTTTTGCAGGGTGGTATTCAAGGTCTTAGGCATGTCGAATTCAATCCTATCCCGAAAACTGGGAGGAAGACATCCTAGGAACTGCTGGATATGTACCTTTGCTTCTTTGATGTATGGTACATAATGTAACATATGTAGAAATATGTTAATAAACGCGTCCATAGTCATGGATCCCATATGTAGTTTGTGAAAATATTTCGCTTTCCCGTCGAAGAAAATTTTCGACATATATTTCTCTTGGAAATGTTTTCGGAAGGTATCCCAGCATATTTGTATTAGCTCATATTTCTTGGTGTGTTTTAAATCACTCCACCATCTTGCTGCCTTGCCATTCAAGTTATAGATTGCAAGATGAGCCTTCATATCACTTGAGTAGTTATGAACCTGAAAATATTTGCACATGCCCAGTAGCCACTCTTCATCCTTCTCCCTAGTGTTTATTTCACCTTCATAGGTCGTGGATCTTATTTTTCTAAACTCCCCCTAAAGACTATCATTGCTTCTTTGTTTCTTTCTTCGGGGAGAAAGAGAGTCATCACTGGAAGGACTGTGATGATCTCCTTTCGATGCTTCAAGGGTATGTTCCTCTTTTTCTTCTTCTCTTGGGATGCTATACCATTTATGGTAAGGTTCTCTTTTTGAGTTGTTTGTTGACTGAGTAGGTTTACCTTGCACGCTTCCTCCCATCATATTTCTCAGTAATGCTTCATTTATAGATTGTTGTTCTTTTCTTTCGTTCAGGATGTCTTCTATGAGACTTCACAATTCTTCTTGAGGACTCTGTATAGTCTTCAAAATATCAAAATTCAGCTCCACCACGAGTTTTGCTTCAGGGGTGGGGGTGTTCATCTTTCGTTGCCGACTATTATCATCCTCAGTATTCATAAACTGAGCTGTTCGGTAAAAATTTCCTAAAATTTCAAAAATTTTAAATAACAAAAAAATTATCTGTTAGTAAAAGATTTAATATCATACTTTATTTCCTTTGCGGTAAATGCTTGGTGCGCCCATAGGTCTCTTAAAGTATTGAAACTGGACTTTGATACCACTTGTAATGTCCCCAAAAATTGAAAATAATTTTTTTGTATAGGCTAGTAAAAATTGCCTAAATGGAACATTATTAAACTTGCAGAATATAAGGTACACTAGTTGTACCATTGCTTGGTCATAAGCTATTATTACGTTCTATCATTGTACTTTCAGTTATACTTATTGCTATGTTTTAATTGAGATGTTGTAATGCTGATTACTAATTCGATTCTTATAGTTATACATTGTTGTTTATGTGTCATTACTTGATTATATGCTTTGTTCATTCTGCATAGTCTCACTTGTTATTTGTATGGTTCTAACTTAACTCTATTTTTGGAAACAAAGTAGGAGGAGTGTCAGGACTAGGTCTCCCATGATGGTCTGAGAGGTAAAATGTTCACTTGACTAGAAGGCTTAATTAGTTCTTCGAACTAAGCCACCTCTTTTGTTTTCGTATCCAGATTTATACTTAGCGATGGAGATTTAAAGAGCGCTAAACATTGTGATCATTAACATACCTATTGTTTGTTAATACGGTCCTTTATCGAAATAGCTTGTTCGCAAGGTAAACTCTATTTCCATTATTTATTTAACCTAGATAATTTATCTATGTTATCTCTACAAATCAATATATTTATAATTCATGTTTATTTTATTATAGGTATTAACATATCTCTTAATTTTATTGGAAGGTTATAACTTGGCTAGAGGTCAGACTTGGATTTTATTCCTAGAAATGATACCATGGCATATTTCATATGCCATGGTTACTAAGAATTAAGCTTAGGGAACATGTAAAGTATTAAGGCTTAAGCCTAAAGTCTAATGATACATATCCTATGTTCTACTTTGCACATGATGCAAAGACTTTGGGTTGGAGAATTATATTGAATGTTCTTTCATTAAACTGTACCATACATGATACCTTGTGAACAAGATTGGGGATGAAATTTATAACATAATGTTTTGAATTATGCAATTGAGTTTAAGGTATGCATGGAAACCAATGATACTGAATCATTTACAAACTATAGAAGAGTGGGTATTGAGTTGGAAGTAGACACCATGATGGTGCCATTAATGCTCCTTGGGGATCGTGGCAGACCCAACATAAGGTTTGGCTCTCATGATGGTTTGTCATTTCGCTTGGTTGTTGGTTTTTTTGGGCTTGGCTCTACGTTGGAGATGAAGACGATACCCTGGTTTGCGAAGGTAAGCACTATTGGTTTCGTGAAAACATTTGATGTTTATCTCGTTGCTTGTAGACATTCCATACTTCTCATCCTTGTTTTATTTGGTGGTTTGCAGGTGCCGGGGTTGGCAAAGAGAAGCATGGCTCAAAGCTTCGTCGCTGGTTTGTTAGTGGTGCCAAGGTGTAAGGTAAGCCTTCCACACAAGCCTACACTTTCTATATCTTGTATTGACTACGTTTAGTCTTCGTTCGTTTGGTTTGGGGATTCTCTGTGGGGTTTTTATGCGCCTTCAGGTCGGTGTTAACAGACTTGGGTTTTTATATTTTGTGAGGCCTTTTGGTCATGGGGTGAATTTTGGTCGTGGAGTGAATTTTAGTGCCCTTATAGGCTCTGTGTATAAATTATGTTATTTGTAATACATCTTTTGAAATTTAGGGCTCTTATACCTAGGTAGCACCATTGCTTGCAATGGTTCCATATCCCTTGGCACGACTGGATAATACTTGACTTGCGTTATTGGAATTCTTGTACATAATATTTACTATGTTTATGAAATGGCAATGGTTATTACATTTACTGTGTATGTGTTGAATCTATGCTGTGCTATTTGATTATTGTTGTGGGTTGAATGAGGCATTCGCCTTCGTTGATGGACTGTGTATAAAATGATTTTATTCAAAACCTAGCTGTAATATTTGACAATGTATGGCTTGGCCATGCTGTAGATGGATTAAGTTCTTGCCATGGAAGCTGTGAAATCGTAGTCTGTTTGGATTTAATTTATGGTTATTACTTAATGTAATGTGGAAAAAATGAGACGTGGGTGCCACCCTGCAGGGCTTTTGTTACTGTAGGTGAAAACATTGACAGTTCTTATTTCTAGTTTATATATACTGTGTATTTTATTTTATTAGTCGTTTCTTATATAAATGCTACACATAGCTTAATGAGGGTCTTCCGACCTCTTATGTAATGATTCATTTCTTTGATTTATTAGCCTGTGTGTTTATTTAATTTGGTTGAGGCCGTGGTTACAGCGCAAGGGCAGAGCTTGAGTCTTACGACTTAGCTGTAGCATGTATGTTTGTTTTTAAAAGTATTGAGATTAATAAATTATGTAGCTTGCATAGGTTGTATGCATAGCATGGTCATGATTTAATGTAAACAAATACCCACACGGTTCAAACCTTGTTCGTGGTTGATGTAATGAGTTGTATATTTATGTGGATGCGAAATGGGGCATGGATTCCCACAGGGTTTGATTCCTATCCACCCTTGTAATCACTTGCGGCTGTGTAGAGATTTTGATATGGTTTATAAAATGGAAACGATTCCTGTGTATGAATTTATATTGGGGTTTTTAGTACGATGGTTTCATGGTTATGTAAATGATTATTGTGTAGCATTTTATGTGGTGTTTTATTAATCCTGGGACTTGTATTTTGTAACCCACAAGGGTTGATATTGCGACCTCTCGATAACTTAGGATTTAATTTAATGGTTGTAATGCGTAATTGGATAATCATTATGTGATGGCCATGAGCGATATTTAAATGAGACTATTCGATTTTTATGACATAAGTTTTGATTATGTGGATTTAAATAATGAGAAGAGACTTTATCTTTGGACCAAAGAATGGTCACGATACTCACTCTGTTCGTTGTTTATGAGGATGTTAATTTTAATGGAATGTTTTAGCAATTCTCTTGTATTTAAATATGTAGACCTTGGGAGGTCTTTACTCATGTATTTATCTTAGGAATAATTATGGTTTGCACTTTAATTTATTAGATTCATAATTCCATTCTATAACTGTTAATGTATATTTATAGATAGTGTTTTTATTTTTTACTGTTGATGTCTATATATATTGATATATAATAATGTAATAGTTCAGTTTGTAGATAAAATTTTAGGTTATCTAGGTTCTAAGTTTATACTTATAGGTATATATATATAACTTACCTCTGAACTAGTTTATGTAATTCTAAAAGATTCCTTTGTTGACAAATGGAATATGTCAGTAGAGTATAAATACCAAAGTAGCATAAAAATAATAGATTTGAAATAAACCTAGTTTGAACTTAACCCTGTTTCATTAGTAAAACTAATACATGAATTAAAATTAGGGTGCAGAACCCTTGATGAACAATTGTAGAGAAATTAAACTTGCAGAAGTAAACTAATAAATAAACCCTGGATAAAACTGGTAGAGAAAATCACTTACAACCTAGAGTTAATATTTAAAAATGCAAACCCTAGCAGATTTAAACAGAGAAGCATATACATTTGGTTAGGAAATGCAATGTAGTCATTTTCCTAACATAGCTAGCATTTATTCTAGGAAAGTAGTATAGACAGTCTAGGGCTTCATACATGTAACTTGAATCTCTATTAATGACTGAACTTGCACACTCAAATAACCAGCATTAACAATTCAAGGCACATCCGACCTCTATTTTTGATGACCAAATTTCTTGGGAACTACCACGTTCCACCCAACCATGACCCAAAACCATTATTGGTTTCAATCCAAACCCCCCTGAGCTGGAATCCAACATGCAAGTAGCTTAGAGCTCCTAAGGTAGGGTTTCCTATATGGTATATCAGGTCTGGATGACTTCTCCTTTTTCCTTCCAGGAAAATGTTCTCCAAGAATTACTTGAGAGCAACCAGGCATAAAATGACTTTTCTGGTGATAGATCAGAACCCAAAGCCGTTCCTTTGCTTGAGTCTTTATAGACATACTTTTTAGTCAAAGGGACAGTTAAATCAAGAAACTAAACCTCGGTTTCTTGATCTAACCCTTTTCAATTACTTTGGGTAATTATTAATATTTTAACTTAGGAACTTTCTACTAGTTCCTAATTAAACTTTGTAATTTTTTGGACTATTTATTATCTTTAGATAATAAATAATAATGGATGGAGCTTTTATTTCTTTCTTTTATCATTAATATTATAAATATATTTAATTCTTTATACATACCATGTATAAAGTACATAATAAGATAACACTTGTTAATATTTGTCTTTGGGCATCATATTCCATGATCCCTATACTTAATGACACTTCTTCATTAACGTCAAGTAGGTAGATGGTTTAGGTCTACTAGGGTAGGAAACTCTAAGCATCATTGCATGTTGGATTTCCCTCATATAACATGGTAGTTCTTTAGTACTTGATGAGAATATAGAAATTCAAAATTTCATTTAATCACTTATAAGTAAATATGATGAGATCAATAATTTTCTCGAGTCATTTTCACTCGGAATTTATTAAATTCTTTTTAGTAACCCCTAGCGCTTACAAAAGCCCATAATCAATGCTTTAATAGGGATTTAGAAATTAGTGCGATTCGAGAGCTCTTTTCTCAACACTAATGCTAGGATGTACTTGTACGATACACGTAGGGATACAATGGCCAAGTATCGATGCTCCAGATCTCCTCGCTCAACACAAATCATCAACCGATCCTATGCTCAAGAGGTTCCCACTAAACACAAAGCATCAATCACTCCCATGCTCTAGAGCTTCCCACTCAACAAAAAACATCTCATCAATCATGTGCTTCAGGGTCCACACCCAACACAAACAAGCACACACACACACACACACACACACACACACACACACACATATATCATCAATAATTGTCTTATGCCCAATACATAAAACAAATCATCATGTTCATATGCACTGGGGTCATCGACCCAATATAGAAAAATAAAATATCATGTCAACATCATAATCAATAGGAACATGCCTATAAGTGTCAGGTCCAAAATTCAGGATATTACACTCTCTCTCCATCTCTCAACTCTCCACCGTCCATATTTCACACCATTTCTCTCTCTCTCTCTCTCTCTCTCTCTCTCTCTCTCTCTCTCTACATGTGTGAACCTACCCCTGTATGTTCTTGTGTCTATACCCCCGTCACCCCTCACACACATAGCTTCTATCGCTCCCTCAATATCTCTTTCCTTCACTCTGTCTCCATCCCTCTCCTACCCCCCTCCTCCCTCTCTATCTTATTCTCTCTCACACTCTCTACACATGATTCTCTCTCTCTCTCTCTCTCTCTCTTATTCTTCTTCTTCTATGTTTTCAACTTATCCCTTCTCCTCAACCCTCTACCTCATTATGCCCCTATTCTCTATTTTATCGCATCTCAATCCCATTTCTTCAATTTTTGCCTCCTTCGCCTCTCTCCTCCAACACATCCTATTCCTCTTGTAATAATCCATATCCACCTTTCCATTCACCAATCCTCTCTTTCATCAAACCATCACCCACTTCCTCCCTTCCACTTTATTCCCCTTCATCACTGAAGTCTCGTGTACTAATTCTAACCCTATACATCTTCAACACCTCTTCTCCTCCTAATAATTCTCTCAATCCACACTCCCCTTCACCCTTGTAACCCATAATGTTCCCATTCCATTCATATTTCTCCACTTCAATGTACAACATCCTCCTAGGATCTTGACCCTTCTCCATCGCCTCTCAACTATTAACCATCCCCGCTTGAACTTCCAACATATTCCTAGGCCCCTGATCCTTCCCCACCCCCTCTCAACTATTAACCATCCCCACCTGAACTTCCAACATCCTTATAGGCCCTTGACCCTTCCAACCCCCTCTAAACTTTTGTCCATACATTTGAATATTACTTATAGTGGTAGATTTTTATCTCTACAAAATGCGTGCGTGTTTTGTAGTTCTATAACAAAAACGTGTTTTGTAGTTCTATAACGAGCACAAATTTTGTAGTTTTATAATGCACACACGTTTTCCAATTATACAAGGGCGGGAGAAGGAATTTGAATTTAAACATGCCAATTCACTCACTCGCATGTCACTAATAGTCCTATGTGTATTGTTCGTAGTTTGCTTCGATAATACCAAAACTTTGGTATAGTATATGATAACCCATAACTAATTGGGAATTTCTTCCATTTTCTGAAGGAATCGTTATTTACACACTTGTTACAATATGCTACACACAATCATTTTTGACGAAATATCAAACATAAACATCATTTTTTCTGCAGATTCTAAATATGTAATTTTTATTAAAAAATATTATATTTTTCTTATTTTTTTTCAATTTCTATTGTGTTCTAACTCCTTAACAAAAAACAACATGTTGCTAGTGTTTTTTCCATAAATTTTTCAATTCTTATCCGTTTTAAAAATAAATTATATGGTGCACTAAAAGACACTAAACTCTGCATTCTATAAAAAACCTTTTTCATGATTATTTCATTAAGACCTCCAAAAGATGCATGCACAAAAGACGTACCATTTTCGAGGAATGACAACTTAGATAATTATAAAAAAAAATAAAAATTACTAATTTTATTTTCGAAAAATAGCATAGCACTAATGTTATATGTTCTCTACATGTTTGCAAAATTTTGTATCCTGAAAGTATCATTTAGGCCCTCAAAGGCTGCACCCACAAAAACATATACCTTATCATTTTCCTAAAAAATAAAAAAAGTGACCATTAGAAAAAATGAAACTTGACATAGTTATAAACATTTTAAATACATAAACATTTTATATTTTGAAACGTGATTCATTTTTCTACATTTAATCATATTTACTCAAAGCAAGATATTTTGTGTAAGTATGTAAAAAAATACAATTAAGTTGACGGATGTCTGATTTTTCAGTTTTCTATTGCATCTAACGTGCCAAAAGTGATCCTCATTAGCTTGCACTCACCCTTTATTTATTTATTCATTATTATTTATCATTTTAATTTTATTTAACTTATCAAAATTCATTAAGGTTCTTTATGAGCATTTTATTATTTCCCTTATTGAAATAGATATTGATTACCATCAGGAGCATGATTATCAAGGTGTTATGGGTCTTGCATGCCCTTCTGATAATTTCCACAGCGCAGAGTCGGTTATGACAACTGAGCCAATGTTATCTTAGTTCCCCTAGCCTGTGAAGAGCCTAGTGGTTCCTGGGAATAAGGTTGAATCGTTATGGCAAGCCATGAAGTATGATTTTCATGAGTGACCAAATCACAACCTAATGTCACTACACGTGCATTTGATGAGTTGGAATTTTCCTCACTCTATTCAAATCCCATCATGCTTCGCTTTTGCTAGACATACACGTATACTTTTTCAGCCCTGTCACTCAATGTGGGTCGATTGACAATCATAATACCATCACGTGCACATATAATAGCCCGTGCATCAAATCTTATATACAATATTTCAACCATAACATAAACATCAAATTGAACTCAACTATTAAGGTTTCTTGACTCATCGAGAGTCCATGCATTTCAGTGCATGAAACATATTGCAATTGAATCATATCATAAGCAAGATTAACATCACCCACAATAGTTGTTGACTCAACTAGCATATTTGCATACTTATGTTTTCTTCTATTTCATGTACCTACCTTTCCTGTCACACTCGATAGAGCATTATAGTACATGCTATATATCACAGACATTCTTCAACAATTCATTAATATAAAACATTATACAACATTAAATCCATGCTAACAAATTTGTGATAAATTCACATGATTCTTCATTCACAATTAAAATAATAATATAACTTCAACCTCAATTTACCAATGTCAACATCATTTTCATAATCATATTTCACTCATCATTTAAACAATATGTCTAATAATTCTTTTTAAGTAATTTCTCACCAGTAATTAATTGTTTCACACAGGTTTAGGTAACCCGAAAATGGATGCCCTAAAATTTACATTCATACAAAGGTTTTAGAGCTCAAATAATAAATAGCGCGATCATTCTTCATAGAATTCCCTCAATGAATAGTTGTAATAATCTCCAAGGTTTGAAAAAACAAGATGTTACATACACCCCCACTTCAGGAAACTTGGTATCGAAGTTCTAGAATAAGTACAGAAACTGTTTGTGCATCTATGACGCATCTTCTAAGGTTGTAGATATTGGAGTATAGCTATCACACTATACCTTGACTTGATTGACTATTCAATGCCCTGTCTGTCGAGTTCATCGATCCAAGATACTGACAAGTTCACATACAAGTTCCCCCTCATTCAAAATCTATAAATTTTTCAAGACCGCTATGTGATATGGGTCTTATGTATAGTGACGTAACATAGAAACATAAAAAACACTATGCATTCGACTCAAAGATGATGTCAATATGAGAAGGTAAGAAACGGGTCCCAATCTTTCAATAATCTCAATTGGCCCTACAAGTTGCAATAACCAGTTAGCCCCCTTTCTAGATTTTATGGAGCTCTTTTGCAGACTCACCCACAAGAAGACCTTATTCCTAACTAGATACCTTTGATCTATTTTATGTGCATCAACATAATTTTTCTAACGATCATGATCTTTCTTCAGCCGTGCTCGGATGGATTGAATTTGTTCTTCTATATCCTGGATCATTCATGGACCGACCAGAACTCTATCATCTCTATCATCTAGCTGATCCCAACTCAATGGTCTCTAACATGGTCGACCATAGAGAAACTCAAATGGTTGCATTTGAATATAGCTATGGTAGCTATTATTGTAGGAAAATTATACCAATGGTAAGTACTCCTCCCAATGATGTTGTTGATCCATGATGTACATGTGGAGCATGTCTTCTAGGACTTAATTAAACCTCTCAATTTGACCATTCTATTTTAGGAAAGTATGCAGTGATAAGATTTAGTTCAGTACCTAAAGCTCTTTGGAAACTTGTCCAAATTCTCCCTATGAATATTGATTCCTTGTCGAGACAATTTTTCCACGTACATCATGCAATTGCACTACCTCATTTATAAATTCTTGGGAAATGTCTGATGCGTGATAAGTTGTCTTTACTAAGTTGAAATGTGCACTTTTATTTAATGTATCTACTACCACGAAGATGTAATCATTCATCCTAGAGGTCATCGACATCTTGACAATAAAGTCCATATTTATTACCTCCCACTTAGACTCATGGATGGCGAGGTGCTGGAAAAGTCCTCTTGAATGGAAATGCTTGGCCTTCACGAGTTGAAATTCTAGGCACATTGCCACAAAGTCTATCACATCCTTCTTCATACCATGCAAGAAAAATAATGGTTTTAGATTCGCATACATCTTTGTCACCCATGGGTGGGCTATATATGTCGCCCGATGGGATTCTGAGATGATGATTTAAGGTTTAGATCTATTCAAATGCACACATTGAATCCAAAATGATGGACCATTCAAATCGCAGGAAGTAGATCAAACACTAACTTAATGTTTAGATCTATTAAAAAATCCAGACAATGAATCCAAGACGCTAAAACATTCAAATTGTACGCATTAGATCAAATGATGGAAACCTTTAAGGTTTCTATACAAATGCAGACAAATGATCTAAAATGATGGAACATTCAAATCGCAGGAATTATATCGAACACTAGAAACATTTAAGGTTTAGATCTATTCAAAGATGCTGACAATGAATCCAAAGTGCTTGAACATTCAAATCACAGGAATTAGATCAGCACTGGAAAAATTTAAGGTTTAGATCTATACAAATGTAGAAAATGGATCCAAAATGCTAGAACATCCAAATCGCAGGCATCATATCAAACACTGGAAACATTTAAGGTTTAGATCTATTCAAAAATGGAGACAATGAATCCAAAACGCTGGAACATTCAAATTGTCGGCATTAGATCAAAAGTTGAAAATATTTAAGGTTTAGATCTATATAAATGCCGACAAAGGACATTCAAATCACACACATTAGATAAAACCCTGGAAACATTTAAGTTTTAGATCTATTAAAAAATGTAGACAATGAATCCAAAACACTAGAACATTCAAACCGCATGCATTAGATCAACGCTAGAAACAGTTGAGGTTTAGATCTATTAAAAAATGAAGACAATGAATGAAAAATGTTGGAACATTCAAATCGAAGGCATTAGATCAACACTGGAAACATTTAAGGTTTAGATCTATACAAATGTAGACAATGAATGCAAAAGAAAATGCATACAAAGGATCCTTTTGAATCTGTTAGTTTTCAACAATCTATTCCATAACCTAAACAAAAATACCCCGAAAAAAGGGCATACAGTTTGATGGATCTATTATCTATCAGCATATGCCATAATAAAATGAAAATTCCAAAAGAAAACAAATACAGTTTTCATGGATCTCATCTAAATCAGCGTAATTTTTAGGGGCGAAATTTCACCAATTAGCTATTTTTTGGGTTTTTTTCAAAAAATAAATTCGCTATTTAGCCATTTTTAGTGTCTAATATCACCTTTATTTACATAGAAAACTCTTTTTTATCATAATATTTGCCAAAATTTACACATTTTAGTGTTAATTTTATGTTTGATATTTAATATTCACATACCTATATATAAAAATGTTTTTTTCAATCCAAAACAATCAGCTAGAATACTATACTTAAGTATAATATTAGAATCCTTAAAAAATACCCTGATCGAAATACATGCAAAGATACATGCTCAAACTCATTCAACTACATCATGAAAAGCATGCAACAAATGAGAAGGCTCATTCCCTGGATTTTCCGAAAATGCAGACAGAAAATTACACGTATGTTGGGCGCGCCATGCTCTCATCCCCTCACTTACAAAATAAAAACTATTAATAATAACTCCATTGGCTCCCAATGAGACAAGTGGCAAGCGCAAGCCTCCATGTGTTTTCTTATGCTTCTCAAGGTAACATACGACCATTCCGAATCTAATTTCATTTGAAAGTCTTGCGTATCTTTTAACTATATTATATTATACTAATTTTCTCCATTAAAGGTATCTATAGAGTATAGACTCGATTATATATCATAATGTTTTCCTATATATATAAAGTTTTCCTCACTACGTGACATATATAGAGTAAGGTTTTCCCCTCTCTCTATATACCATCCATTACTTAGGTTGTTATGAGGTGGAGGTGACCTCCTCTTCGAGGTTTTATTTCTCATAATGATTTTTAATATAAACAAGTTCCACTCATAAAAGCTATTCTTACGTTCTTAGGTAGGTTTTATGCTATTGGTTAGACACATTATTTCGACATCCTTTTCACACTTGAGCACCTAGGTTCAGGGGTTTGCAGCAACAAGGAATCAACTTATTTATGTAACAAATATAGATCACATTTTTAGGCATGTCAGGAGTTGTCGAGCCTACATTTACTATTAACGACGTAGAGTCCAAGGTGAGGGTTTGTAACCAACTTACTCATAGAAACCATGATGATAGAAAGCATCTTTACTAGATCCGCAAGGCTTCCCTCGTCTTTTACCTTTCCCCCTACTGTATTCGTCTGCAATTGTTTTTTAGTTGTGCCAAGCTTTTAGCCTCCTAATTGTATCATCTTCCTCCACAATTTGATGAAGTTAGAATCAATCCTTATAGTGCCATTTACTTCCACTTCGTGTTCTCAGATTGAGGTAGTAAGGAGATGTTACAACACTAGTTATGAAACTTAGATTTTCATGGTTTTTTAGCCACTCATCCTCTCCCCCTAGTGGATTCATGCGTCTATTGTTTAATCAAGTCAAGTCCTTCACTCTCCGAAGACTATAGAATAAAATTACAGCTTCTAGGAAATTGACAATAATACTTATAGTGCTATTACTAACCTTGAGCATGAGCTTCTAGTCTAAAGCTGTACATTTACACTTATCTTGTATTTTCCATTTCTGAAAAATCAAATTAGCAATTGCCTCTTACACAAAAAACAAAAAAAAAGAAAGTAAAGAGATGTGGTACATGTGGACTAATTTATATTTTTGGCAAGCCTTAGTTCAATTTTTAAACAAGACTTGAAAATGGAACAAATAACTATGCCAAGTTAAGCACTTTAAAACTTCTTTCATAAGGTTCAATTGATTCCTTTATTAAAAGAGACTCAAAGATAGGCTTGTAAACTTGGATATCAAGTATGTTTATAAGGAAAGAAAAATATTTTTACACCCAAGGTGTATGGATTTTGATGATATCGATTGTTTTTTGTTTTTTCTATTTAGGACTGTATAGAGTTGTTGTTAGGATAAATGTTATCTTGATATTTTTAAAAAAAATTTAGAGTAAAATAGAAAAAGATTAAAAATGTATGGTTTATAGAACTTACCTGAAAGAGATTTTAAAAAGTTTTTTTTAATACAAAGTTTTTTTTTATACAAGTCACCAAGAAAACTGGTTTTGAGGTTAAGCTAAGAGTATAATGTGTTTTGTATAAGATGAAAACTGGTTTTGAGGTTAAGCGAAGAGTACAATGTGTTTTGTATAAGATGTAAAGATCTAGGAAAGATGTTTCTTGGAAGACTATTTTCAGTTTCTTTAGAAATACACATAAATGTTTTTTTATAAAAGTATTATGTAAAATATAATTCATTAATAAAAATGTTTTTTTCCGTAGAAATTAATAAAATTCTAGAACAATTTAAAACACATCTCAACATTTCAAACTAATATCTAAATAATTGAACTTTTTTTAAAACCAATCAATATTCAATCCTACTAGGGAATTAGGACGTTCCAAAATAAATAAATTAGGAGATTTACATTGCAGGTAAATGTTTCAAAATGGAAAGCTGGATTTTGCCCTTATGATAAGTACGAAACTCTTCCTTTGATAATATAACCGTTAAACTATTCCTTCTATAATATAACCGTGAAACCCTTTATTAGAAATGTAAAAGAACCAACGGAAATGAAAGAAGACAAGCACGACCTCCGGCTTGGCTCGCTGATTCTGCTCTACGGATCTTGGCCTGTGTAGGACCAGCTGAAATTTACTCACCCTTGAAATTGTAAGAGCAGCAACACACCCTATCAATCCCAAAAATAGAGAACAATGAGGAAAGTAAAAGAAGCTATCAGAATTCGAATGCTAGCACAACAGAATGATATCTCAAGCAGAGATGAGCAAAGTGGGTTTACGGCACAAGCAGAAGAGGTGAATGATAATGAAACCAAAGATGAGAACAGTGAAGAGATATATGGGCAATGTTGCTGTTCTCCACTACCAGAGGAGATTCATAAGTCGCAACAGATCCCTACAGCATGGAGTCCTTATAATCCCCATCCTCGCAGTCTGGAGAAAACCAATCAGAAAGATATTGATGGCTCAGTCTTACCCCGTCGCGTTAACTGTTCTCCGGACAAGAAGAAGAAGCTTCAAAAGCGGTTGTTCGATACAGACAATGAGACTGGAGCCACACATGAGCCAATTGGGTTTCATCAATGGCCCTCAAGTAACGAAATTACTCAGTCGGAGCCAATAATTAGTGAAAAAGAATGGCTGGAGGCGTTGAGGTTTAGATTGAACGAAAGCGAAGAAAAACGCAGAAAGCAAAAGCAAGATGGAAAGGAAGAATCCGACAGTGCAGCACTAGAGGAATCAGAAGACAAAAAAGAAAGGCGCAGAGAAATACTTCAGGCATTGGAAAAAGGCAAACCATATAAAGACGAAGCGGCCCGTATTTTGAGCTCTAGAAAGCCGTATAGCGATATGGAGGCCAATTTGGTAATTGAGGAGCTTTATGGTATCAAGAACAACGACGAGGTTATTACATTTGAACAGAAGAAACCAGGAAGGATGTGGGACTGTGACAGATGGAAAAGGATGGATGTACGGTTCAAAACTGGTGGTATCTCACAGCCATTTAACGTCAAGGAACCCGGAACAATTAGAAACAGAAGCCATATCGGTGAAAATTGCGTTGCATCGAATCCCTGTAATAGAGGCGAGCAGAGTATAAGCCGTCCTTCTAAAGAAAAATACGGTTATCTGCCACACTTTCACGAGGGACTTCAGAGTTCTACGACCGGCGTTTTTGGAAACAGTGAGGAGATCGAAGGTTTTATAGTTGGTGGAAGGGAGAAGCTTCAAGAGATCCGTCAGGATTTGGATTCTCGTTCCCGCGCCCGTAGTCCAGACGAAATCCATGAGAAAGTATCTATTGATGGCTCAGTTTCATCCACAAATTACAGTCCATCCGAAAACCATGAGAAAGATTTGATTGATGATTCAGTTTCACGTAAAAGCGAAGCGTGTTCTCCTGCGAAAAAAAAGCTATTCACATTGTGGGATGTTGATATTTATGAAGAAGACGTTGGGAATCGTCCAGATAATTTGCAGCTGCAGTCGTCCAAGCCGAAGAGTGGTTCGACTGGTGAGCACGATGTATAAACAGGTCGAATTAAATTTGTAAAAACGGTTGATTTATTTCTTGAATTCAGAGCTGTTTTGGTTTTTTGTGAAATTATTATTGTCAGATTGATGCAAAAACATTGCATGCACTTGAATTTCCTGTTGATGGTTAACACTACGGTAATTTGGCAAAATGACACAATAATTCAGATAACCATACAAGTGATCATATGAATGGACTCTTTTGCTGAAGAATAGAACATTGTTTCATTTCAAACATTATTTGTTGGATAGTAATGGATCTCCTGTCTTAATTGATATTTCAGAAAAAAAACAAAATTTTAAGACATGTTAACATTGCAACACTTCCAGATGCACATATAGAATTTTCAGCCTTCATAGTCTTTTGAATAGAAAATTTTAAAAGAGGCTATTGTTTGGTTTAAGAGTTCGCTTAATATAATTTAGTGCCAATGGGAAAGGATTCTATTCTCGTTTGCCCGAAAGTCGTATTCAAATGATGAGATACCAAGAATCCCTTTTGTTTTGGATGAACCTTTTTATGTTTTGGTGAATTTTTATTTTCTTGTTTTTTTATTTAATATTTTTTTAGTAATATAAGTAAATTGTTAGGTTAAAAGTAGTTAGCCATTTTGTTTTAAAAAGGATTAAACATTAAGTTAATTAGCAAATTATTATAGTTATCTATTTATTATTTATGGTATAACATAAATATAATTAAATTAATTAATATAAATATATTATTTAATTAAAAAAATGATATAAATAAAAAATAAAAAACAAAAAGTGATATCACTTCATGTCAAGTTTATTAAAGTCTTAATTTAGATACAATGAAACTAATCTCTACTTGTTACACTCGTGTTAATCTCGTTGATCTTCTAAAAAATACTATTATTAACATTAATATAGATTCATTATGTATTTTCTTATTATTATCTTTTAAATTTTGATAAATAATTTTGTTTAATTAAAATATGATGCATCTTATAAGTTTTATTTCTATCTTAATTCATTTTTCTTTTCAATTAAAAAAAATTATAACTCATTTTTTTAACTTTATTATAATTAATTTGATTCATCTTACTATTATAGTAAATACATATTTAATTATTTTTACTCTTGATAAATTATAAACGTAACATAAATTTTTTTAATTATTATTGTTTCTTTAAAAAAATCAACCATACAAATAATGAACTTACATTCCCAAAACTCGTTGTTTGAACTTGTGACTGAGAGTATTATTTATAGTGAATTTAAAATATAGTGAAACATTCTATAAAATTACTTATAAACTCGGGTCTCGATGTGAGGGAGAATAACTTTAAAATATAGTTAAACATTTTGTAAAAAACTTATACACTCCTTTTTGTAGGAGATTAAGTCAATTTTCTCTTTAAAATAACTTATCTACTTATGTAATGCATTTGCATTTAAGAATTTATTAATAATTTTTGTTTAAAATATTTTACTTATTATTTTAATTTTTTTTAATAGAAAATAGAAAATAAAATATTTATAATGAATTACTTTTTATTAATAAAGGATACTGAAACCGGACATAAGCGGAAATAGTTGTTATAGAGTGTTTGGTGAGTCACATGAGGAAAAGACCATTGGCTGAAGCTACTCAGTGAGAAATCAGGTCAACAACTCCTACTTGAATGCTAAAGAGAAGGAAACTCACAAATGACGAAGTCCTAGGCAAAATACTATATAATAGTACATCCACAAGCAAGCAGAGGCTAGCATTAGACGTAGATTAAATCTGAGAATGAAAGAGATGAGGCATTGAAGTAAGTTAGGTGCCCTGAGAGTTGGTTGGGAGGAATGGCTTTTCCACTTCTGTTTACCCATTAATGGTTCTAGGTTCTTATTAGATGTTTTAAATTTACAGTAGGCTCTCTCATTTTAGATCTGGAATTGTTAAAGTAGAACGCATCGATTTGGTTCTAGCATGTTTATCAGCTTTAATTCAATTTTGATTTTCTTTATAAGTGTTAAATGGTTTATATACTCGGATTCAAATTCTGTAAATAATAGATAAATACTAAAATCTATTTCATTTCTGTGCGATGGATTCATTTTTAAATATCTCTGTATTTGTTGTCTTCTTACAATTTTCCTAGGCTGTTAGTTAAAATTCTAATATGTAGGATAATTTAATATTCATTTGTTTATTAGCATTAATCTAAATAAGTCACGATTGAGGATAACAAAGGAATAATCCTCATGTTTTTATTAAAATCCTCTGCACTCGAAGAGTCCTATGATATTGTATAGAATAAACCCTTTTACAACAAAATTATACAATACATATATTATAAGAATAAGCACCTACAAGTTAAACACAATTCATATATAAAAATTCAGTAAACAATCATAACCGAATCGAAGATCCAAAGTAAACTGTCATAACCAAAACAAGGAATCATATATACAAGTATGTCATTATATGATGGCCGCCAAGCTTTAAAAATCTATCTGTAAGGTCATGTGTAATTACAAGTAAAATCACATGCTATCTATTTCAAGTTATGATTTGTTACTTTTAAACTTTCCCACCTAAGTTGCAAGCCTCCATGAGTCATCAAACATTAAATAAAATTATTTAAGTATGCTCGTAAGCCAATGGCCATGGCTGCCGGTACTAAACTAAAAGATTAACATTACATACACATTCAAGAATAAAATCAATGTTGTATAGGCTAAACCATAACCCTCTCACGGGATCATCGAATTAATAATAATAATAATATTATTATTTACATAGTTAAGTTTTAAAACTAAAACTTATCAGCAAAACATAGCACGACTGTAATACCATCAAGGATGGAAGCCTGTGAACTAGATAATAAACGTAGATAATTTTTGCAGTGAGGACCCTAAGGTTCATCCTCAAACATATTGATAAAGGAAACCATTTTGAGATCACACAGTGGTTGTAATTCCATCTCAGATGGATTCCACCTGCATTAAAAACCACTTATATTTCTTTAACCAAACCAATGACATGGAGGTAAGACCATCCATGATGGAAACCATAGTGTCAGCACAATCCATATAGGATTGTAAACTAGTGCACGTAAACCCTCATAAAGAAATAATATCGTAAAGCCTCTCTAAAATAGAGGGTCAACCCTGTAAAGTTTAAACAAAATAAACTCATCTGATGCAGAGATGGCATCCTCTCCTCTCGACCCCTCCACGCTTAGGCTAAAGTATGTGCAACAATACATACCAGATGAGTATTGTAAGCTACGAGTTGCTATAAAGTACATTTCTAAAAGGGAACCATAGTTATGCATATGTTACTTGACGTGTTTAAAAATGGAGGCCTGGAACAAGGTGACCCTGTCGCCTCCCTCTCTAGCACCCTTAACCTTCAAGTATTCCTCGTTACACTCAAAACAAATTTAAATAACATAAAGGGAAAATGTAAGATTTTTTTTAACTTTTAACTTACCTTTGGAGAGTTGCAGAGAGGGAAAGGGGTTGGCTCCTCCGGAGTTACCCTTATCCCTCCTCTTCATACAAAAAAAACCTATAAAATCCATTAATGTCCTAAAAACTGATCGTTTTACCAAAAAAAAACATAGCTAAGTCAAGGACATTACCTGTTAGCAAGGCAACATGCATGGTCGATTTCATTGACAAGATCGTTGAAGCACAGGAGGTGGGTTACAAACCGTTAAGAAGCCATGGGATTCTAGAACACCTTAGAATGGGATTAAGCACAATTCTATTAACATGAAGATAACAACTCTACACCAAAAACCCTAATGTCGTAACCATTATTACAGAGAAGATATTTGTCTCTCGTCGGATTAACACCAAATCAACCAAATGAAACTAACAAAGTTTCTGACAACCAAAATGAGATAGTTAAGACCCTTACAAACCATTGCAATAGTCCCAAATAGGTGTAAGGACGATATCACTTCTCCAGCCAGCTTAATGGACCCGGTTTCAGTGTCAACTTGTAGCTACGACAAACATTTAAATAAACAAAAGTACTGGTTTTAACTCATAGCCAGGGAAATCATGCCTATTTAATCATTGCATTCACGAATCAACATCAATTTCAAACCATGTGTTAAAACTCCAATGAATAAACCATATTATACCATAAGAACCATTGTGTATACCATGTCATATATCACTTATCATTTTATGCCATGAAGAACATTGTATTATCTTTTACATTATGACATTTACCACATACCTTACAAACCCCAAACAGCGTGCTTATGATGGAGTGATCACAACATAATATGAGTTTAGTCTATGGTAATGCCTATGGATTTTTAATCACTTTTAACAAGATTATTACATAATGGATGAGATTAATACTATGAATAGTCTCCCAATCCTTAGGGGTAATACTGCCCAAGTGAAAGCTATTAAATTAAAATCTAGGAAACTAAAAAGTTCACCTGTGAGTGTAGCTGAGTGTAGTGGAAGGAGATGCTCGTTTCCTTGGCCAATGGGTTATGCCATAGTCAACAGAACATGAAAGTTAATAACTTACGTAAGTATAAATAACTTAGAACATGAGTAAAATGCTCCTTAAACTATGATAAATCAATGCATGTAATTTTTTTTTTTACAAATTCTTTAGTTGTGTTACAAAATGGTATTAGAGCATGGTTACAGGGCTGATGCACAATCATGGACTCCTTTAAGGACACTTTAGATGCCACATAATACTAGAATAAATGGAAAACTCTGATTTTAGGTGACAATTAGGGGTACTTCCCTAACTTATTTGAAGATGAAGTAAAAAGAGAAAAGATAGGTAATTGAATCAGATTTCATAATATATAGGGATTATGCAGACAAAATGTGTGAAAATGATTATAAAATTAGTTTCCGTGAAAGTGGGTTTTCAAATTTTCAGCACATCTTAACATATATGTTTGTGCGGGTGCAGCAATATATGAGGTAAATGATGTCCATTTGGGATAAAATATTGCAGACATATAAAGGACATATGGGCCTAGTGCAACACTATTTATTCAAAAAATTTCATGATTTTTTTATTATTATTATTAATTATTGAAGTCAGAAAAGCTTGAAATTAAAACCTTATGTGCGGGTGCAACACTTTAGGGTCAAAAATTAATGAAATCCTTGATTTCTTAATATAAGATCACAGAGCTTGATCTCGTCTAGTGCACCATATAGTTTTTATGGGAAATGGTGATGGAAATCAAAAGTTATATAAGAAACAATCGATGTATGTATTCTCGAAAACTAACGTATGTCAATTAGAAAAATAATTATAAATAAATAAAACATAGTTTTGAAGGAAAAAATTATATATTCAGAATCATCATTTCGTACTCTACAATATCGTACATTTTCATAAAAAAATATTGTGTATGTCATATCAAAACACGGGATCTAATCTGAGCATATTGATAGAGTTCTAAAAGACTTGAGAAATAGCCCTGGTTGATTTGTCCTAGCCAATAGGTTCGGTATTCTGAAGCTGCTTCCAAACCCAATGCGAAACCTTAATCCCGCCAAATATTTAAATTTTCAAATAACGCATATGCGATATAACGCATAACGCATATTCGATATAACGCATATGCGATATAACGCATATGTGATATAATGCATATGCGATATAGCTTAGCCATATTGCATATGCGATATATCGCATGTGCGTTATATCGCATATGCGTTAATAGAAAGTATCAAAACATGAATTCTTTGATCTACTCTCACACTAAGTATCCAATGTTGAAAGTATCAAAACATTAATTCTTTGATCTACTCTCACACTAAGTATCTAATGTGTCAATATGTTGATTTGATGGTTTATTTCCTTCTATCCATGAGTTGTACCATTGCATTTACTCTATTTGGATAACAAACGACAAAGTATATATATTCTCAAAAGTTCTCTTAGTTGTTCACTTTATAAACATTGCTAAGTTTTATGAGAAAGATTTAGTGGAGGGGGGACAAATTTGGGAGTAGAGCATTACTCCATTGTTCCCAAAAACCATCCCTATTATGATGAATTTCACCTCGATGGTAGTTTGATTTTGCGTCCCAATTTTTGATTCCAAAGAAAAAACATGTATTTAATATTCGAGTGTAGAAAAAAAAATACATTATGTATTTGGTAAGGAACATTGATCTACGATTCATGGCTTGATAGATCTAATAGAAAATATCATAGGTGATCTACAGTTCATGGCTTGATAGACCTACCCTCATCCTCATCATCATCACCACCCGCATCATCATCATCATCATCATCACCCTCATATCATCATCATCATATTCATCATCCTCCTCCTCATCACCATCAACCTCATCATCATCTTCATTGTCACCCTCATCCTCATCATCATCATCACCCTCATCCTCATCATCATCAACCTCGATCCTCATCATCATCGTTCATCACCGTCATCCTCATCATCACCATCATGATCATGATCATCATCATCATTGTCATCAACATCATGGTCATCACCATCATCATTGTCATCCTCAACATCATCAGCATCCTCATCCTCATCATCATCATAATCCTCCTCCTCCTCCTCATCATCATCATAATCCTCATCCTAATCATCATCACGTTCATCACCGTCATCCTCCTCGTCCTCCTCGTCCTCGTCATCATCATTTTCATCATCATCATGGTCATCATCTTCATCGACACCCTCATCCTCAACATCATCAGCATCCTCATCATCATCATCATCATCATAATCCTCATCCTCATCATCATCACGTTCATAACCCTCATCACCCTCATCATCATCATCATCATCATCATCATCATCATGGTCATCATCACCCTCATCTTCATCCTCATCCTCATCCTCATCATCATCATCCTCAACCTCATCATCATCATCATCCTCATCCTCATCCTCATCCTCATCATCATCGTCATCACCCTCATCCTCCTCAGCTTCATCATGGTCATCATCACAATCCTCCTCCTCCTCCTCATCACCCTCCTCCTCCTCCTCATCATCATACTGATCATCCTCCTCATCATCACCATCATCCT